>CM019070.1:157166685-157311685 GCA_009667805.1 Leptobrachium leishanense | reverse complement strand
GCAACCAATGATACTACAGAATACTCTGACAGAAATATAACATTTTTAGCTATTTGCAAATGTTATAAATATTTTTATAGAATTCAAATTATAACCAATGTTTGGATCACCCTCTGCTACTGCATCAAATTAAAATGATATATTCTAGTTTACCAGATTATCCCCAGCCAATGACTGTAAAAAAAATAGAATTATCTACAGATAATCTCTCTAATATTTTATTCCCAGATAACTAAAAAAGTAAAATTTCATCCTCAAATGCTCTTTAATATTATTATAGCTTGCCCTCGGATTATTATACACACTATTTCATGCTGACATATAAACCCATATTGCTATTATTATTATTATTAACTTTTTATATTATTGTAATTTTTTTTTATTATTATTATTATTATTATTACTGATTTTTTATTTTATTATTTTAGTCTACATAATATTTTATTTTTAAAATTATTTTTTATATATTCTCTCAGATTCATACCTCAATTCCAGATATTGAGATTTTATTGTTATTTTCGATTATCACCAGCTATTGATCCATAATATCAGCACAGTTTGTTATTTCAATCCCAGGTCTTTATTCTTATATTTTTATTATAATCCTCAAACACTCATCCATATTATCATTACACGTTTTATCCCCACAGTCTAACACATATGATATATAATCCCCAGACATTGATTCCATTACTGTAAATTAAACCCACAACCTGATTCAAAAGTTTTTTTTTTTTTTTTTTTTTATATACAGCTTTCCACTGGTTTATAGTAAAATTATTTGCATGATACTCAGATATTAATCCAAATTTATATAGAAATCATGGAATCTCTAGATGATGATTCCTAAAATTAAGGATTATACCCAATTATAAATCCAGCACAGTTTAAATCATGGAGTAGCATCACCAGATAATCAATATAGGGTCTGATTTAATATGAAAAAGTATAAAATGATTAATATGCCAAGGAAATTACTTGGAAGTGAAGTGAAGTAACAGAGTCCCATGTCCATGAACACACAAGCAGGGGATTATTGAAAAATCGAAGTGACTTGCATGGAATCTAATCCAGGCAAACCCTGAATTGCAATATACAGCACTGTCAACTCTATATATGGGTGTTTTATTGTTTTTAAATTGATAGAAAAGTCCCTACAGCTTTCTGTTTAAGTGGAAAAGAATATATATGAAAGTTACATAATATACCCACAAGTCTATTCACTAAAGGGGAAACTCAGGAGAATTGGCTGGAT
This sequence comes from Leptobrachium leishanense, assembly GCA_009667805.1. Classification (NCBI taxonomy): domain Eukaryota; kingdom Metazoa; phylum Chordata; class Amphibia; order Anura; family Megophryidae; genus Leptobrachium; species Leptobrachium leishanense. Next base: position 157,310,430 of record CM019070.1, on the reverse strand, counting down.
AAGAGAACAATCTAGACCAAATAGCAGTTTTGAAAAGTGAGATAAATGGGAGAATTTGTCTGGTTTGGCTATTTCGACCTAGATTTTTCACTTCTGCCAATTCTCCTGAATTTCACATTTAGTGAAAAGACCTGATAGAATTCTATTTAACTTCATTTTAAAATATTAAATGGAAAATTCACTATTGAAACTATAGTTTATTTTAAAAGATGTATAATACAATATGTAGATTGACAAATAATATATTTAATTAAAAAAAAATATATATATATATATATATATTAAGATAGATAGATATGGATCTATCTTAATATATATATATATTAAGAGATCCATATCTATCTATCTTAATATATATTAAGAGATCCATATCTATCTATCTTAATACACACACACATATATATATATATATATATAATATATATATATATTAAGATAGATAGATATGGATCTATCTTAATATATATATATATTAGAGATCCATATCTATCTATCTTAATATATATTAAGAGATCCATATCTATCTATCTTAATACACACACACATATATATATATATATATATATATATATTAAGATGTGTTAGTCCAGATGCCAAAATCACGAGTATTTGTATATATGTCGACTTCAGAATCTGGAACATTATCTGACACTGTGCGTGATATATATATAGAATGAACTAAAAGGTCTTTGCACTCACGGTTCACAGTGAAGTTCCTCTCACACCCGGTGCTTTAGCACAGATAGCAAGGATGCAAGCACTCATGGGATTTGCAGAAAAAGTTTTCTTTAATGAATCCAAAAAGGTCAACGTTTCGGCTCTTTACAGAGCCTTCATCAGGACAAATATGTCCTGATGAAGGCTCTGTAAAGAGCCGAAACGTTGACCTTTTTGGATTCATTAAAGAAAACTTTTTCTGCAAATCCCATGAGTGCTTGCATCCTTGCTATCTATATATATATATATTATGCATAATTGAACCCCCATATCTTTCAAACCAAAGTTAGGTGTTTTAAGTCTTTCTATGGCTCGGTTGAATGCTCTGTATGTGATATATATATTATATATATATTATTATTATTATTGCAGAGGCCATTTACACATCACAGCAATTCAAAGAGCTGAATCTCAGTGCATATATATATATATATATATATATATATTCACAAAATACAATATTTCCTTTATCATCTATATTTTGTGTCCATGAATATATGTGAGTGTGTGTGTGTATATACAACAATTTGTGTGCTATATATGTGTGGTTGTGTCTGTGTCTACTTTTAATCTCTATAGATAGATGGATACATAGTTATCAAACATACCAATACTCTTGTGCCAATGTACTTGTAACTTCCCACGACAAATCCAGTGGCCCAGATAATCTTTTCTCTTGCTTAAGTTTACAAGCCTAAAGCCTGTGAGTCAATCAGTGATTGTCAGATCTATTAAACATTGTGATTACACGTCAGGTTTAAAGCAAATTCTTATAATTACCTGCTGATCACAATGGCTGATATTGTTTTATAACACAGGAATAATAATAATTACATGTTCCCTTGCTCTGTTTAATTAAATGTACAGACAACCAGAGGTAAACATTCATATTACAGAATAAGAGAATTCCAATCTGCATACACATGGGGAATGTAACAAAGTGCACAGAGATACAATACAGGGACAAAGGATAACTAAAATGTAATATTTAATGATTGCAAATTAAGGGGACTTGGTAAAACCGAAACTGAGTCAAGGGATACAGTAATAAGAAGAAATAATGAGGCATTTTCCTGCTCTAAATATAATATCAACAATAGCACTGTGCTGCATGTAGTATAAACAGTAACTAGTAAAAGTAAATTAAAGTATAACACGCACAATGTAACAGTGTCAGATAATGATCCAGATTCTGAAGTCTACAGAACTTTAATTTTCAAGCCACAGCTTCTAGAAGAAGACTGCAAATTATTATGTACCCAGATACAGTGTTCCAGAAACACAGCAATGTACCCACTGACCTGGTAGATATTCTTGCTTGTTTATAAATCAGAAGAGATTCTAAATGATCCCTGAATTCCAAATGCTGACATAAAAAGCTGTGGTTTCATTCCCATAAAGCTAATTAAAACATCTGCTTCGAAAACAGACACAAAACCTTGACATTTAAATTCAGGTATAATAATTGTGAGTTTTATTTAGTATTTTAGGCTTTGACCAGTTGCATAAACCTTATCTCTGCTAGAAAGTCACAGTGTGGCATAGCATTGATTTTAGGGTTCTGTGTAATAACAGACCCAGGATGCATAAAAGTGAGACAGATGCCATTTGCATATCCTACCCAGAATTCCTTGCTGCATATGGGGAATGTGGCACAGGAGCTCTGGGATGCAATTCTTTGAATTGCTGTGATGTGCAAGTGGTTTCTCCAATAATAAACACAAGTACGTACATACATACATACATATATATATATATATATATATACAAGGGTTGTGGTAGGACAAAAAGTGAGATAAAAAGCCTCCACACTATAATAAGTGTGTTTTATTATATATATTATTATTATATTTATTTTATATATATATATATTATAAAATCTATGGATGGATTGACTTAGATAGACATAGGTGAATTTTGATTCATGGTTTTGGAATATATATATATCATCTTTATATATTTATCCATCAAACCATCTATATTTATAGATCTATCATCTACGTATCTATTTACCCATCTATCCAAATCAATCCATCTATCATCTATCCATATCTATCTATGTATATATTTTTATCTATGTATCCTGTCCATATAGATCCTTCTATCCATATCTATTTATTTATCTATCCATCCATAATTATCTCTATATACCTGTTTATCTATCTTTTTTTCTATCCATCTGTCTGTCTTCCTGTCTGTCCTTGTATCTGTCTGTCAATCTATCCACACACACACATACTGTATATGTTATATGAAAACATAACCTAGATCAATACAGATAAATGTTTTAGATTTAAAAAAAACGTGTCCATACTATACTATACAGTATATACATTTACATTCGATTATTTTTTGCTGGTGAAATGTGCTGCAGTTCACATAGAAATGTCATGACATATTACTCATGCAGTGAGACTGAGGGCGGATATGTAATTATAGCATAAGGAATATGAAATTCACATTGTGCTTTTATAGTGTTTGTTTATTTAATGGAATGGTAATTACTTTACATGGTATAATTCGATTCTGTCATAAATCAGCTGCAGTTGTATCTTTATATGAGAGATCAGAGAGCCCCTATTTCTTATGTAAATTTATTCTGCATACAAAGCATCTCCACTTTTTCTCAATAAATTATCCTCAAACCTCCAGAGAAAGGGAAACAAATCCCAGAAAGATATTGGGGAATTGCATTTCCTGCCTGCTGTTTGCATCATCATATTGTCATTATTATCAGTGTTGTTGTGTCAGTCAGTTTGGGAAATGTGGAATGTGAAGCTTCCTGCGTGGAAAATGAAAGGGCACCAGGTTTTGCAGCAGTCACTCCCCACAATGCACTGCGAAGATCTGGGTTTTAACTCCTTGGTTGCCAGCATTATGTCCATGTATGTGATCAGTTTGAGTTCTTTTCACAGCTGGAGCAAAAGAACCAGAATAATATGTCTTCATTATACCCATGCTTTAGGGACCCTCAATGGGGGTCTGTTAGTCTGTGTGTCCATCTATCCATCCATCCATATCCCTTACCTGCACACAGTCATGGCAAAACAACACACAAGGTAGAATTACCATATTATGTGCCTTGTACACACTCATTTCCCCCAAACCAATACATAGCTATTTGTCTATATTATAATAACATTGTATTTACTGCAACACACACAGACAGACACGTTGTAGGATATAAATATATATATAAATAAAAAATAATTATTATATATATATATAAATATAATATATATGTATATGTGTGTTTATTATTGCAGAAGCCACTTGCACATCATAGCAATTCAAAGAATTGCATCCCAGAGCTCCTGTGCCACATTCCCCATATGCAGCAAGGAATTCTGGGTAGGATATGCAAATGACCTATATATATATATATATATATATATAAACTGCATATACTCTTAAATAAATAAATAGCCATGCTGTGCATCTAACATACAATCTAAAACACACACACACACACACTCACACTAGGCCATATTCATTTAGTGATGCACACCATGAAGGTTACACAGTAGGTTATATGTACACTGACATACACACATACACTACAGTGAATTGTCTCTTTATACAATACAGTAAACAGTATCTGCAGTGTATTGTTGTTACATGTGAACAATGCACCACCTTTGTATTTACATATTGACTCATAAACCCTATATACACTGTAACATAACTATATACACATTGTAACTGTAATATTGAGACATAGATGCTATGTTTATACTATGGCACTGATATATTGATTTTATATGCATAGTATGGATAATATGTACATTATGCAATTATAGCCTACAGTTACTGCTCTATAAAGTCTATTTGCACAGTATCTGTGTAAAATATACACAAATTATACATGTATACAATGTAACATAGACACACTGTAAGCAATGCCCACAAGAAGTTAGATGGAAACTGTTAAACACATAAAGACAGTCAGATCTATAGAACAAGATGATATTAATTCTATGTTTGCAAGATACTAAAACAAATAAGTGGTTACTTACCAAAATAAAAATGACATATGATGCTATAATGAAATATATTCCACATTGCAGCTCTATAAGATTGATCTTTTTTGTTTATTCAGTGTAACATATTCCCCATAACTCATTTTCTCTGTGTTAACCATTAAAGTGATTAGTATTAAGGTAAACATGTGAAATAAAATATATATATATATATATATTATCTAAATGACTGTATTATAAGGGATAATATTACACACACACAGACTGTGTGAGAGAGAAAGAATAGCCTGCATGATAATTAATACACTGTATTCTTCTGTCTTTTTGCAGCTTTATTTAAGGCAGACCAAGCTTCAGTCTTCAAATTCCCCTTGAGCCCCCTGTCCTGCCCTGGACTGGGCTCCCCACTCAGCTCTGCTCTGCTGGCTGCAGGCTCTGGCCTCCAGGGAGGCCCAGGATCTCCACACCACTTGCCTCTGGAATTGCACCTCAGGGGGAAATTGGAGGCTGGGATCTCAGATCAGGGCAGCAAGGCCAAGAAAGGCAGAAGGAGCAGGACTGTGTTTACTGAACTGCAGCTCATGGGCCTGGAAAAGCGATTTGAGAAACAGAAATACTTATCCACACCTGACAGGTAAACCACAGACACCTCTGCGCCAGAGTAATGGAAATCACAGATATATCCATGTCTAGGCGGGATATCTCCACATCTTGGACCTAAATCAAGCACTACAACCAACACATATAAATTAATTGTCCTAACACACACCAGACCAGTAAACCAGACATCACTCCACCCTGCACCCTGTACAGGTAAATCAGATACCACTACACCCTGAACAGGTAAATCAAACACCACTACACCCTGCACAGGTAAATCAGACACCACTACACCTTGTACAGGTAAATCAGACACTTCTGCACGTCATACAGGTAGATCAGACACATTTCCGCATCAGATTGATAAATCAGACTCCTCTCCACACCAGACAGGTAAATCAGACACCTCTCCACGTCATACAGGTAGATCAGACACCTCTCCAAACCAGACAGGTAAATCAGACACCTCTCCACGTCATACAGGTAGATCAGACACCTCTCCAAACCAGACAGGTAAATCAGACACCTCTCCACGTCATACAGGTAGATCAGACACCTCTCCAAACCAGACAGGTAAATCAGACACCTCTCCACGTCATACAGGTAAATCAGACACCTCTCCACGTCATACAGGTAAATCAGACACCTCTCCACGTCATACAGGTAGATCAGACACCTCTCCAAACCAGACAGGTAAGGCTAGGGTCAGACGAACGCAGCTTTAACGTGCGTTTAGCCGCACAAAATCACGGCCGTGCTAGCAGCAAATGACGTCCAATGCCGGGGAACACACGAAGTACGGCCGCACGAAAGTTCGTCCGCGCAACGCAAGTGGCAAACGAACGCATTTTTTCGAGAACGTCAAACCGCTACTACTGACGTACAGAGTGCGCTGCGGCCGCATAGCGGCGTGTGTGTGTGATTGGGAGACATCAGACGCTGCTAATGTCCGGCCAACATAACGTCCAGACACAAAAAGTGTTTTATTGATGATCCGTACAAAATCACGGACGAAAAGGCGCATCGTATGACCGCTACCGCGTATTCCGTGAAAAAATATGTCCGTTCGTTCGACCGCACTTTTCCACGGTCGACGCGAAAAATGCGTTCGTCTGACCCTAGCCTTAATCAGACACCTCTCCACGTCATACAGGTAGATCAGACACATTTCCGCATCAGATTGATAAATCAGACTCCTCTCCACACCAGACAGGTAAATCAGCACCTCTCCACGTCATACAGGTAGATCAGACACCTCTCCAAACCAGACAGGTAAATCAGACACCTCTCCACGTCATACAGGTAGATCAGACACCTCTCCAAACCAGACAGGTAAATCAGACTCCTCTCCACGTCATACAGGTAGATCAGACACCTCTCCAAACCAGACAGGTAAATCAGACACCTCTCCACGTCATACAGGTAAATCAGACACCTCTCCACGTCATACAGGTAGATCAGACACCTCTCCAAACCAGACAGGTAAATCAGACACCTCTCCACGTCATACAGGTAAATCAGACACCTCTCCACGTCATACAGGTAGATCAGACACCTCTGCACATCAGACATCACACACATCTCCAAACACCTGTAAGGTAACTCAGATATCTCTCAGGTGAAACATACACAAGTCTTTCCAACTGAATGGGTCAGGCACATTCTCCACACCTAACAGGTAAATCACACATATAGGCAGCCTAAAAACTCTCCATTCTTGACAGGTAAATCACACTACACAGATCAATAGAGGACAGTGAACCTCACACATCTCTACACACCTTTCCACCATTTAGGTTGACACCTCTCCACACCTGAAGGATAAACCTAACACACCTCTACACCTCACTACAGCAATATCACAGACAATTCTAATATGTGTGTGTGTTTCCACAGTTTTTTGGTATATGTTGCTTTTTCTATCTTATTGAAAGCGCTATTTTACCGCCCACCTGCACGAGAAGATATATATGTATACTGTATTTATTATGAGGCACATCCTGGATCATCTGCTTCAGTGTGTGGTTGTGGGTCCTGGATCATCTGCTTCAGTGTGTGGTTGTGGATCCTGGATCATCTGCTTCAGTGTGTGGTTGTGGATCCTGGATCATCTGCTTCAGTGTGTGGTTGTGGATCCTGGATCATCTGCTTCAGTGTGTGGTTGTGGATCCTGGATCATCTGCTTCAGTGTGTGGTTGTGGATCCTGGATCATCTGCTTCAGTGTGTGGTTGTGGATCCTGGATCATCTGTTTCAGTGTGTGGTTGTGGATCCTGGATCATCTGCTTCAGTGTGTGGTTGAATTTGTTATTCGTATTCTGTAGATTACACAGATCTTAAGTATTGTATCTAAATATGAACACTCACTTTAACTGTACTTCCAGTTTAGCTCATACAATAAAATAACAATATAGGAGTTGATCGTGAGGCTTTCCTGGAACTTTTATAATTTGTGTTATTTATTACTCTCAGTATCTAATAGCACACTCAGACTTTGCAGGAATTTCACGGTCAGATCTATTCACAGACATCTACATATTATACATATATATTCTGTGTGTGTATATAATATATTATCACTGTATACAAATGGTAAATGGTGTTTAGATATTTTGTCTGTGTGTGTATATATGTGTATGTGTAAATATATATATGTGTGTGTGTATATATATATATGTATGTGTGTGTGTGTATACAGTATATACGTGTATATATATATATGTGTGTGTATATAGTATATACGTATATGTGTGTGTATATACAGTATGTGTGTGTGTATATACAGTATATATGTGTGTGTGTGTATATATATATAATATTTATTTGCAAAGTATTTTACCAGGATGGATACATTGAGATTTCTCTAGTTTTCCAGCATGTCCTGGGTTCAAGAACATAGAATATATAGAGATACTACATTTATATCTGTATCCAAATACAGGGTTATTCAAAGAGCGGTGAAAAGCAGGAGAATGAGTGGAGAATGGAAAATTCGAGGTCAAAATAGCCAAACCAGAAAAATTCTGCCATTCATCTCACTTTCCAAATTGGCTATTTTGACCTAGAATTTTCCATTCTCCAGCCATTCTCCAGCTTTTCACCTCTCTCTGAATAACCCCGATGGTGTTTAGATGTATCGTGTGTGTGTGTGTATGTATGTATGTGTGTGATACATGTATGTATGTGTGTGTGTGGGTGTGTGTCCTGATGGAAGCTCCTGCTGTGAGCTGCTGAAACATTGACTTTCATTAATATGTATCAATAAAGTTTGTTATTTTATTAGAGTGCTAGCTCTTTTCCAGCTCGCATTTTATCATTGACAGGAGTAAATGCAAACATTGTTTGGAGTTCGTGAGTACAGGAGTATTGTATGATATATATATATATATATATATACTGTATATATTCTTTTTGTCTATTTCCGTTACATATATATTCATACAGTTTTCTTGCTTTCACGGTTTGAACCTTTGGGTCTTTCTGACAAATCTTGGGGATTTTCGAATCCCCCAAACCTAAACAAAGTGACACACTGGAATAATGTTTTATAGTATCAACCCAGACATCCTGTAAAATCATGGATTAAAAACACATTAAGAGGCTAATGTAATGAATGAGGATAATCAGAGAATAAAATCATTAAAAGGATGGAGTGTTTAGCAACCACTGGGAAATGAGAGTTAATTAACTGTTTCTGTACAGTCTCTCTGGGTTTTGTTTTTCTCATTATTTGATTTGTTTTTGCTTTTCTTAATGAACTGATCAAAATTAAATAACTTCTTATATATGGATTTGCACTGTTTTTTGGTCCATTATAAGTGTGTGTGTGTGTGATGATTTAAATGGTGGTGGAGGGCAAAAAGTGAGATTAAAAGCCTCCAACAGCAAATAATAAAGTTTATTATTGCAGAAGTCATTTACACATCCCAGCAATTCTGACAACTGTTCACTGATACAATTAATTTACAGTATATTAATTATAAAATGTTACAAATGTATTAAATTACAGGATTTTATTTATATAAAATATTTTTATAGTATTAAAATCTATAAAATTATTTTTATTTTAGGCCTTTATAACGTGTGGATGGTAATGATACATTGTGTCTGTGTGTATGTATAGTATACACACACAACACACACAAAGATCAATTTATAATGATATATAATAAAATAATTTTAAAGTTATTTTAATATAAAACTCTTATACATGTATAAATATATATGTTTGTGTGTGTGTGTGTGTGTTATGTAACATTACTACCCCCATTCTTGTTAATTTGCTACATTTTATGAAAAAAGAAGCATAAATAGTTGACGGTAATTATGCTAATTAATCTTCTATAGCTCCACTTGCCCTCAAAATGAAAAGCTCTGACTATCATGGCCTGTAGATACACCAAAATAACCAGTTAAGGGGTTAAATACAATTTAAAGATAACCCCCTCCCCCCATAAAACCAGAATTAAAAAAATCTAAAATATGAAAATGTCTTATCGACCTTCAATTTAAAATGATTTAATTGAGCATCTGACACCCCTGGCTCTGCATCTGATGCTTGTTTCATTGTATCCTGCAGGGTACACGAGGTTTAACACATCACTGTGTAAAGTTCATTCCTCCAATGTGCTTTCCTCGTTTCAGGATAGACCTGGCAGAGTCTCTTGGCCTCAGCCAGCTTCAGGTGAAAACCTGGTACCAGAACAGAAGGATGAAATGGAAGAAAATTGTAAGTAAATAAATAAAAAAAATAATAATAACCCCTTCGATATTTTGTTAAAAGATTACAATGTATCAGGGATAAGGTGCTGGAAGGCTTGGAGGGTCCTGTTGAGATCAATGCCAGACTGGCAGAAGCCCCATCCTATGATTTGTTTTGTTCAGCTTGCCCATCTAGAAGACCCCTGGGGGGGGCATTTAATTATCAGATTTCCTATAAAACAGACATATTCTGCATAACCTTGCATAAACTAATAAATGTAATAATATTGGTTTTATTACGTCACAATTAAATCCCCCCCAAATACCTCTCCAGCATCATTCAAACGATTAGTATTCCTTGTTTAGATTGCAACACGACATTATAGACTATGATCACGTGTCTAATTACTAATAAATTGGGGATGTATATATATTATAGAACAAACAGATGTTTTGGAAAAAAAAATCTGAAATTAGTGGAGGATGATCACATGATAAATGGACCTAATGTGATGATTATAAATGTACTATCTGGAATAATCACATTAACAAACAACAACAACAATTTACACTGACATCAGAATAAGCACACTGTATACATACACATAATTAAAAGTACACAAATGTACACTAACTACAATGTAGCATATATCTGTATGTGTGCAGATTTGCCATACTTGTACACAACATATACACACAATAAGATACCGTATAGCGAGGCATATGCATTCATAACCACACACACACACACACACACACACACAATAATAAATTAATGCAAAGACTTACATAAAATACATAACACAATAACAAATAAACCTGTTTAGTGAGACGTATTCATTCATAACCACACACATTCCCGAATTCATGCACAAACACAGAAGTAATCACTCACAAAAGTAAGCATTCACACACACCATAAGTAAGCATTCACACACACCATAAGTAAGCATTCACACACACCATAAGTAAGCATTCACACACACCATAAGTGAGCATTCACAAACACACACCATAAGTAAGCATTCACAAACACACACCATAAGTAAGCATTCACAAACACACACCATAAGTAAGCATTCACAAACACACACCATAAGTAAGCATTCACAAACACACACCATAAGTAAGCATTCACAAACACACACCATGAGTAAGTATTCACAAACACACATTCAAGAAAGCAATCACAAACACACACATATAAGAAAGCATTCACAAACACACACACACAAGTAAGCATTCACAAATACACACATATGACAAACCTTTCACAAACACAAGCATTTAAGAAAGCATTCCCACACTCACACGTAAACATTCACAAACACAGGCATATAAGAAAGCATTCACACACTCACACGTAAACATTCACAAACACAGGCATATAAGAAAGCATTCACACACTCACACGTAAACATTCACAAACACAGGCATATAAGAAAGCATTCACACACTCACACGTAAACATTCACAAACACAGACATATAAGAAAGCATTAACAAACACAGGCATTTAAGAAAGCATTCACACCCACCCACCCACAAGTAAGCATTCACACACATGTAAGCATTCACACACATGTAAGCATTCACACACATGTAAGCATTCACAAACACACATATATTTATATTAGTGTGTGTGTAGGAGGAATTGGCACAGAAACACACTCCACACGAAGGATATGTGTATGTGGAAGTGCACAAAGGCTTCCAGATGTACATCATATTCATTTTTTTTTTCTTTAGGTTCTACAAGGTGGGGGTCTTGAGTCCCCAACGAAACCGAAAGGACGCCCTAAAAAGAATTCCATCCCCAGCAGTGAGCAGCTCACTGAGCAGGAGAAGGGCAAGGAGGCTGACAAGCAGACAGAGAGTGTGCACTCACCCTCAGAGGTGAGTCAAGAGGAGTGAAGAGACCCCATTCAATGCTATGGAGTTACCTCGCCGTGAGCAAGATTTATCCGGCTGCACAGAGACTTATCAAGGTCACAGAGCGATTTATCCGGCTGCACAGAGACTTATCAAGGTCACAGATCGATTTATCCGGCTGCACAGAGACTTATCAAGGTCACAGAGCGATTTATCCGGCTGCACAGAGACTTATCAAGGTCACAGAGCGATTTATCCGGCTGGACAGAGACTTATCAAGGTCACAGAGCGATTTATCCGGCTGCACAGAGACCTATCAAGGTCACAGAGCGATTTATTCGAGTACACAGAGACTTATCAAGGCCATAGAGCGATTTATACGAATGCACAAAAACTTATCATCAAGGCCACAAAGCGATTCATTGGAGTGGGCAGAGACTAATAAATGCTACAGAGTGATGTTTATCTGTATAATGACTATAAAGTGATTTATCAACGTGGACAGAGACTTATAAATGCCACAGAGCGATTAATCTGGAAGGAGAGAGAGCGATTTACAAAGAGGCACCTACCCAGTGGACAGAGCCCTATAACAGCGACAGAATGAATTATCTGACTCCAGAGCTCTCCAGGCACAAAGTTATCCAAGTGGACAGACACTCTTCCTGCTACAGAGCGATTTATTCAAACACAAGACGGATGCTGGCCGGATTTGTCCATCCATACAGATATTAGGTCTATTCGTAAAGCGATTTATGAGACCCATAGTGGTGGCACAGAGCGATTTATCCAAAGGTGAACTGCTTATCCCGACCACAGAGTGGACATATAAAGGCCACAGAGCGATTTATCGAGTCGAGAGAGACATATACATGCTAGAGACAGCAGACAGACGTATAAAGGCCACAGAGCGATGTTTCCACAGAGACCTATAAAAGCTACCGAGCGATTTATCCTGTGCACAGAGACCTATAAAAGCTACCGAGCGATTTATCCATGTGCGCAGAGACCTATAAAAGCCACAGCGCGTTCTATCCAGTGCACAGAGACATATAAAGGTCACAGAGCGATTTATCCAGTGCACAGAGCCGGATAAAGGCCAGAGCGATTTATCGAGAGGACAGAGACGTATGGCCACAGAGCGATTTATCCAGTGCACAGAAGTGTATAAAAGCCACCGAGCGATTTATCGAGAGGACAGAGACTTTCGTTGGTGCAGACCGATTTATTTTGCAGACAGAGAGGTTTATCATCCTATCTGTCTCTGCAGTGTCCTGCCGGCAGAGGACAGACAGGGTGATCCATGCACCCAGGGGCTGTGACCCCAAGAAGGTGGCTTCTCCCCCGAGGTATGAGGAGCCCAGCCTGGTCCCTGCTGGATTCTGTTCGCTTTAATCATTCTGTTTTCCAGAATGTGGATATTTTTTTATGTATATGGAATGAAACCCTCTGCACCTGTAATGTCCCCAGGAGAGGCAGTGACAGGACCAGGGTTAGTAGAATAATATTGTCTAATATTTTGTGATTTTTTTTAACTTAATTTTGTTTTTGGTTTTTCTTGTAAATATGAATCACACAGACATTTCGGGATTTGTTTCCTTTTTTCTGTATGAGTTTTACAATGTTTTGTATTTTTATCTAAAAAAAAGTTTATTAAAAGGGTTTCAAACCATAAACGGCCTATTTTATATATATATATAATATTTTTAATAAAGGTTTCCTATCAATGAATACCTGAGCAGAAGCTTATAAGAACTGGATGTAAAGGGTCCCAGGTCCACTTGAAAATCCAACTGTCTGTCTGTCTGTCTCTCTCTGCATATACAGATAGATTAAATTAATTTAAAACCCTATAACTCCCAAACAACAACATTAAATACATAAATATACAGGGTTATTCAGAGAAAGGTGAAAACCAGGAGAACTGACAGGAGACGAGAACAATCTATACCAAATTGCTGATTTGCAAAGTCAGATAAATGGGAGAATTTTTCTGGTTTGGCTATTTTGACCTAGAATTTTCACTTCTCCAATCATTCTCCTGAGTTTCACCTTTCTTTGAACAGACCTTGCTGATTTCCTTGTTTCTTTCGGTGTATGACAGGTGAATTATATTTATTGAGCCTGCTATATTGGGGGGGGGGGTATGTGTTCCCCTCACCCCAAGTTCCTTTTACACACAGAGTTTCCTTCCTTCTCTAAAAATCATGCTGTAAGGAAGGAATTTAAAGGGGATTCTGGGAATTTAGTGTAAATGTGGGAATGAAGGGAAATTTTATTACATGAGATTCTGCTGGAATAAAGAATCCAGTTTTAATCAATCATTTAGTCTGTCGGTCTATCCACATCAATGTCTGTCCGTCTCCCTTGTATCTAAAAGGACTGCTCATATTTATTTAATATTATGCTTAGAAATTGTAACTTTTTAACAATATTGATATAATTATCATTCTCAACATTTCGGTATAGATTTGAAATGAAAGGTAGAATTATTTTTTAATAAAATCCCCCCCAAAAATCAATCTATCTCTCCCAATGTCTGTCTGTCTGTTGGTCCGTCTGTCTGTATCTGTTCTGCTCATAATAATTTAATGTTATGCTTAAACATTGTCATTATTTATTTTTTATTAACAATATATCATTAACATCTTATCATTATTAACATCTTATCAAAAAGTTAGCAATTTAAATTAGTTTAATGAATTCTCCTGAATCCAGCTCTCTCTGGGGTCAAGTCGAGCAGGAACGTGAGGGAATGCAGTTCCTTCCATTATTTTTGCAGAGGGAACGGAGTTCCCATTTGGTCCCTAACGCTCAAAAACTTTATTTTTAAGGGTTATGTCTTTCCATTTAAGACACAATAAATATATTTATAATGATTATCCTAAAATCCAGTCTGGGTATAGTTTTATTATGATTTTCGAATTTCTGTGTAACCTAAGGATGAGATGAAAAGGATGATGGTGGCAGGCAGAAATCCTGGTGAGTTCCCACACTTCTTTATGTTGGACTTGACCCATGTGAATATATATATATATATTATATATATATATATATATGTTTATTGCATCCCAGAGCTCCTGTGCCACATTCCCCATATGCAGCTAGGAATTCTGGGTAGGATATGCAAATGACATCTGTCTCACTTTTATGCATCCTGGGTCTGTTATTACAGAGGAACCCTAAAATCAATGCTATGACACACTGTGACTTTCTAGCAGAGATAAGGTTTATGCAACTGGTCAAAGCCACTCCTGGGACAGCGCTGTTTCGGGTTTTTGTCCTCCACCACAACCCTTATATATATATACACACAACACAAGAAGGTTACACTCAGCCTTTACTAAGCATTCGGTGTGGGTGCATCTCAAGACAATATAATACAACAAAAGGAGAGCACACCAAACATCATGCTCAAAAAATTCAAAAGGAACAGAAACAGCAGCTACATTCAAACATTGAGATTTTGCTAGGTTTAACCCTTTAAATGCTTACAACAATTCTTATCCACTTCAGAATCACTGCAGTTCTTAACCCTTTCAAGACTTTTTGAAAGGTTTAGAACTTTAAGCTCTGCTGAAAAAATAAATATATATATATATATATACACACACTCATTTAAATTGTGGTGGAGGGCAAAACATGTGATTAAAAGCCTTCACACTGTAAATAATAAAGTTTATTATTGCAGAGGTCATTTACACATCCCAGCAATTCGAAGAACTGCATCACAAAGCTCTTCAATAATAAAATAATCACAATACCTCTGCAATAATAAAATAATATATTTATATATCTTTTGCTCATATTAATTTAATATTATGCTTAAACATTGTTGTTTATTTTATTAACATTATAGTGTTGATATTGTTATTATTCTCACCATTTGGGTGGATTTGAGATGAAGGTTAATAAGTTAAATACTTTTACTAAAATCTTCCTGAATTCACAAACCTCAGGCTTTATATTATAGTTTGCTTTTATTGGTTTTCTCAGCAGGCAAAGCACATTATACAATAAAAATAAAGTGTGTGTGTATATATATATATACACACACATGTAATGCATTGTCTCAGATCACGTCAATCGATTTTTTTTATGATGGGCACTTTGGGTAAAACACATGGGCAGAGACACCTGTAAAGCAATGCACACTGGGTGAAGCTGGAAGGTTTTAATATAGAAAAATATCACAGATAATTGGGCTGGGACTGAGTTGATGAAATAAAATTAAATATACTCTTTTTAATTTAATTTTTTTACTTGGTTGCAGTTGTTTCTTGCAGTCTGTGGTATTTGATCAAATCAGGGATCTAGCAAAAAAAAAAAAAAAGTCCAGTTTTAAGAAGTTTCTTGCACACAGAGCTGGGATCAGGACCCATTAACCCTTCCTTTCACAGATAGCATGAATCACAATGCATACTGGGATTATTATCTGGAATCTGAGCTGATTCCAAATGACATGTAAAGTCCTCAAAAAAGGAAATTCCTACTCACAATAATTACAGGAACTATTTAACTAAACACCCACATCGAATTCAGCCAATGCCAGTTGCTGCAGGTTAGGAGAGGCAACACATTGGGGTCTTTTTTGGAGATTCTGAGAATTTTTGGTGTATTTTACAGCTTGAAATAAAATCTGAAGGAACTCTGGATTCAATTTATTGGATGAGGACAGATAATTACCCCCTTTTCCTTAGAGAATTTATTAAATGCCTGGGGTAGGGTATATACAGTATGTGCATTAGGGACACATTGGGATATATCTTCATTATTATATGGCTGGCAGGGGAAAATATGCTTTAATGACATTCATTGGGTGATGCATTCACATTCTGACATTACTGGTGTTAGAGATACAGATAAATATAGATATGGATAGATGGTATAAATAAAGAAAGTAACGATAGAATAAATAGAAGGATAGAGAGATGGATATATACATAGACAGATACAGATAGATATTATATATATATCAGATAAAGATAGTCACAGAGAGGTAAAGATAGACAGATGATATATAGAATAAATAGAAGGATAGAGATTGTTATAGACAGATGGATCTATACATAGGCAGATACAGATATATAATATATATATTAGGTAAAGATAGTCACAGAGAGATAAAGATAGACAGATGGATATATAGAATAAATAAATGCAGATAGAGATAAATGTAGAATAAATAAACAAACATACAGAGGGATATAGAGATGGATAGATGAGACAGACCGATGATAGATACATATAGATCTAGGTAGCGATGTAAATATATAGATAGCTAGGTAGGTCAAGCTATAGATATATAGCCGTGGTGGTGGCCTTTTTATTTTAACATTTGGAATAATATTTTGTTTAGCCTGGCATAATTTAATTAAACATTGGATTCATTTTTGTTTTCTTTCTATACCTTTTAAATGTAAACATCATTGTGTCTATTGGGATTTTTTAAAATATATTTTGTACATAAATGCATAGGTATTATTATTTATTTTTATTAAATATCCTATGAATTATTTATATTTTTTTAATAGCCAATGACGGTTAATTTAACAATACTCGGTTTTATCCAATGCCTTTAAAGATGTGCGAGAATGATACATTTTCCTTCATCCGTTATTTCGATCTCTCGTGTGTCTCTCATTTACCCCTCTGTCTAGTTTACCTTTTGAGTCTCTCATTTCCTCTTTGTTTTTTCTTAAACTCTTTTTTTCCTGCATCTCTGGTTCATTCTCTCTCTTCCTTCTCCAGTCTCTCTCTTACTCTCTACCCTTACTCTTTTCTTTTTTTTCTGTCTCTTTCTCTCATTCTCTCTATTCTCCCAGTCCCTACGATCCCTCCCTTTCTCTCTCTTCTTCTATTTCTTTCTCTTTCCCTATTTCCATCCCTCACTCTCATTCTCTCACCCATTCTTTCTCTCTTTGTCTTCCCTCTCTTTCTCTTGCCCCTTTCCTTTTATCTCTGTCTCCCTTTTATCTCTTTACTCTTTCTCTCCCTATTTCTTTCCATCTTTCTCTCTCTCTCTGTTTTCTTACTCTCTCCATTTCCTTTCATCTTTCTGTTTTCTTATTCTATTCTCTCTCCCCTTCATTCTCCTCCCTCTCTTCTTTCTTATTCTTTCTTTCTCTCCCTCACTTTTTTCTTTATTTTTCTGTTTTCTCTCCCTTTTCTCTCTTTTGTCTGTTTACTTTCTCGTTTGTCGCTCCCTCTTTCTCTCTCCCTATGTTTTCTTTCTCCCTCTTTTCTCTTTCTCTCCATGTATTTCTCACTCTCCTTCATTCCTTCCTTTCTTCTCCTTTTGTTTTCTTACTCTCTTTTCTCTCTCCTCATTCTCTCTCCCTCTCTTCTATTTTACTTTCTTTCTCTCCCCCTCTTTCTTTCTCTCCCTCATTCTTTTTTCTTTGTTTTCTCTTCCCCTCATTCTTTCTCTCTCTCACTCTTTTTTCTTTTTTTTCTCTTCCCCTCATTCTCTCTCCCTCATTCTTCTTTCTTTCTTTTCTCTTCCTCTTTCTTTCTCTCCCTCACTCTTTTTTTATTTTCTCTTCCCCTCTTTCTTTTTTTCACTCTTTTTTTATTTTCTCTTCCCCTCTTTCTTTCCTTCACTCTTTTTTCTTTTCTCTTCCCCTCTTTCTTTCACTCTTTTTTCTTTTCTCTTCCCCTCTTTCTTTCTTTCACTCTTTTTTTTATTTTCTCTTCCCCTCTTTCTTTCTTTCCTTCACTCTTTTTTTCTTTTCTCTTCCCCTCTTTCTTTCCCTCAC
Source organism: Leptobrachium leishanense (assembly GCA_009667805.1). Classification (NCBI taxonomy): domain Eukaryota; kingdom Metazoa; phylum Chordata; class Amphibia; order Anura; family Megophryidae; genus Leptobrachium; species Leptobrachium leishanense. The sequence continues at coordinate 157,291,804 of CM019070.1, read as the reverse complement.
TCTTTTTTCTTTTTTTCTTTTCTCTATTTTCTTTCTGTTTTCTCTCTCTCTCTCTGTATTTCTCACTCCCCCTTCATTCCTTCCTTTCTTCTCTCTCCCCCTTTGTTTTCTTGCTCCTTTTCTCTCCCCCCTCTCCCCTTAATCTCTCTTATTTTCTCCTCCAGCTCTTATTTCATTTAGTTTTTCAATGTGGATATGAGCTTATAATAGTTTGATGTGTACTTTTGGGGCGTCTGTACATAGTGCACCCCGAAATCCTATGGAAGAATGTAATTAAAGGACTGCAGGGCAGGGCAGATGCTGTTGGGATTTATTAGGGCTCTATCCATAGGATTAATTATCACAGTGCTGGTTTCTAATCAGAGTTGTGCATTCTAGAGAGACCCCAAAATCTTTATAATGTGCTTCAGCTTCAAAAGAGATCCGAGGCAGAAATGGTTAATCTCATAATGAGTGACCAGGGGATTGTGGGGAACCGAGTAGAAAAATTTCAAATGTGATTGCTGTGGCCTAAACTTTCCAAATCTCCTGTCATTTCTCCCCAGTTACAGTTTCACTGCCTAAAACATTTTCACAGATAAAACAATAGTGTAAATAGTGTATCTGTATTTATTATATTATTATATATATATCCTGAGACTTATCATTAAATCCCAAAATAGATTTAAAGTGAATCAGTGTGTAATTATCACTTTTATAAGTTGTTATTATTAAGGCTGGGGTCAGACAAACGCAGTGCGAACGCGCGTGCAGCCGCACTTTATTACGGCCGTAGTAGCAGCAAATGACGGCCAATGACGGGCAATATACGAAGAACGGCCGCACAAAAGTTCGACCGCGCAACGCAAGCAGCAAGCAAACACATTTTTTCAAGAACGTGATACCGCTAGTACTGACGTACAGAGTGCGCTGCGTACGCATAGCGGCGTGTGTGTGTGATTAGGAGACGTCAGACGCTGCTAATGTCCGGCCAACATAATGTCCAGACGCAAAAAGTGTTTTATTGATAATCCGTACAAAATCACGGACGATAATGCGCATCGTATGACCGCTATCGCGTATTCCGTGAAAAAATACGTCCATTCGTTCGAACGCAGTTTTTCACGGACAACGCAAAAAATGCGTTAGTCTGACCCTAGCCTTACACAAGCAGCGACTATACGGAAATTGTATCTGTGTTTTTATTTTATTCCTGTGTCTTCGGAAGGTCAGCTCCTGTGGGCATAGTCATGGGTCCAGCGATGCTATAACAAGAAATGGAGAGAAGCTTTAAGGCTGGGGTCAGACGAACGCAGTGCCTACGTGCGTTGAGCCGCACTTTATTACGGCCGTAGTAGCAGAAAATGACGGCCAATATACGAAGTACGGCTGCACGAAAGCTCGGCCGCGCAACGCAAGTGGCAAACGAACGCTTTTTTTCGAGAACGTAGAACCGCTAGTACTGACGCACAGAGTGCGCAGCGTCGGCATAGCGGCGTGTGTGCGTGATTAGGAGATGTCAGACACTGCACATGTCCGGCCAACATCACGTCCATTTGTTTTTTATAGCTCCGTCATAAAATACGGGCGAAATTGCGCATCATATGACTGCTATCGCGTCTTCCGTGAAAAAATGTGTTCGGATGCATCAACGTGCTTTTTGACGGTAGACGTGAAAAATACGTTCGTCTGACCATAGCCTTATTGTTTTACCAGGTGTACATTTTCTTATTATCCAATGGTGATACATAGAACCATTTTCTGTCTCTTTTTATTATTTCAATTTCCTTTTTCTTCAATATTTTTATTCAGTTAGTTAATTGCTTGCATTTTTACAGTTTCAAAAAAAATCTATCTATCCATAACTATCAGTCAATCTATCCATGGCTATCGCTTTGTCATATTTATATCTCTATCCACGGCTATAGATCCATCCACCCATCTACTTAGCCATCCATCCTTTTGTCCATATCTGTCTATCCATCAATCCTTTCGTCCATGTCTGTCTATCCACCCTTCCTTTTGTCTATATCTGTCTATCCATTCATCAATCCCTGTCTATCCATCAATCCTTTTGTCTATATCTGTCTATCGACCCATCCTTTTGTCCATATCTGTCTATCCATTCTTTCGTCCATGGCTATCCATCCATCCATCCAAGTCTATCCATCCATCCTTTCCTCCATATCTGTCTATCGATCCATCCATCCTTTTGTCCATATCTATCCATCCATCATTTTGTCCATATCTATCCATCCATCCATCCATCCATCCATCCTATTGTCCATATCCATCCATCCATCCATCTGTCCATATCTATCCATCCATCCATCCTTTTGTCCATATCTATCCATCCATCCTTTTGTCCATATCTATCCATCCATCCATCCATCCATCCATCCTTTTGTCCATATCTATCCATCCATCCATCCTTTTGTCCATATCTATCCATCCATCCTATTGTCCATATCTATCCATCCATCCATATCTATCTATCCATATCTATCCATCCATATCTATCTATCCATATCTATCCATCCATCCATCCTTTTGTCCATATCTATCCATCCATCCATCCTTTTGTCCATATCTATCCATCCATCCTTTTGTCCATATCTATCCATCCATCCTTTTGTCCATATCTATCTATCCATCCTTTTGTCCATATCTATCTATCCATCCTTTTGTCCATATCTATCTATCCATCCATCCTTTTGTCCATATCCATCCATCCATCCATCCATCCATCCATCCATCCATCCTTTTGTCCATATCTATCCATCCATCCTTTTGTCCATATCTATCCATCCATCCTTTTGTCCATATCTATCCATCCATCCTTTTGTCCATATCTATCCATCCATCCATCCATCCATCCATCCATCCATCCATCCATCCATCCATCCATCCATCCTTTTGTCCATATCTATCCATCCATCCTTTTGTCCATATCTATCTATCTATCCATCCATCCTTTTGTCCATATCTATCTATGTATATTTTTCTCTCTTCCTGTTTAAACAGAAATGTTTGGCTCTTTGCATGCCCAATAAATGGTATAAATGAATCAGCACTGTGTTGGTGTAATATGAAAATTAGCTGATTGTGGTATATTTTGATTAATAATAGTCTAAGCCTGCATCCAGGGCCATACATTATCATGTTACATTGCTTGAGATCACTGTATTTAGCACACATCAAATATTCACTTATTTGTTACAATCAGCTGGTTTTCATGAAGGGAGACAAGGGACTGTTCAGTGACATTAACCCCTTCAGGGAAGCCTTTAATACATTGAGTGAACCGTTGCATCGACATTTAACCCTTGCATGTACAGCTCTCAGTGACTCAATTGCGATTTTAATTTAAAATATTGACATTATTCACCCTGGTTAAAGGGCTGGGGTGATCATAATCATTTTATTGGAGAACCTCAGAGAAATTTAACCCTTTGAGCCATGGGCCAGCGACCCTTCCATGGAAGGCCCCCAGAGCCACTAACCACTTTTGACAAAGTGCCCCAATTAGGTTCATTTTCTGATCCGTTTCCAAATGAGTATAAACTAATTAAACTAACTGATTTCTGGAGAAACATGTCCTTAACCCTTTCAGGTGGGCATCGCCTTTAAAGCTTTGAGGGTACAAATGGACCCCTCTCTTACCGGGGGAGGACAATAACGCCATGTTTTCCTGGACTTATATAAAACTTATTCATGTTGAGGTGCAATGCATGGGAAAAAAAAAATAACAAACCTGCAGTATGTAGAATTTAAGAAATCCCAGGTAATTGATTTCCCTCATGAAGCATATAAAATAAAAATATTGCAGGGCAGCACCCTGTCTGTCCTATCCATCTGCATGAAAGGGTGTTCAGAAAAACATGGCCGATCTGGCAACCCTACCCTTACCCTAGCGTTGCCAGATCAGCCGTCGTTTCATGGAAAGATATTTCTATTTCACGCAGAGGGGGACACAGGGTAAAGTGCTGCCCTGCAACATGTATAATTCATATGCTGCAGGAAGGAAATCAAGGCAGGTCACCTGGGATTCCTTTTTGATTTCTAACCTGCAGCGAATGGATTATACATGCTGCGGGGTGGCATTTTTCATACACTGCCCATCAGCATGAATAAATATGTGTCCAGGAAAACATGGCCGATCTGGAAACCCTATCTTACCAGCAACTAATGTCAGTATTGGTGACAATCGGGGTCACCAGAACCTACCCTTACCCTATTGTTGCTAGAACTGCCATGTTTTCCCTGGACGCATATCACGATTTCATGCAGAGGAAAGCACAGGGTAAAGTGCTGCCCGGCAACATGTATAATTCATATGCGGCAGGAAGGAAATGGTTCCTTTAGGCTAGGGTCAGACGAACGCATTTTTCACGTTGTCCGTGAAAAAGTGCGTTCGAACGAATGGACGCATTTTTTCACGGAATACGCGATAGCGGTCATACGATGCGCATTTTCATCCGTGATTTTGTACGGATCATCAATAAAACCCTTTTGCGTCTGGACGTTATGTTGGCCGGACGTGTGAAGCGTCTGACGTCTCCCAATCACGCAAACACGCCGCTAGCGGACGCAGCGCACTCTGTACGTCAGTAGTAGCGGTTTGACGTTCTCGAAAAAATGCGTTCGGTGGCCACTTGCGTTGCACGGATGAACTTTCGTGCGGCCATTCGTCGTATGTTCCCCGGCATTGGACGTCATTTGCTGCTAGCACAGCCGTGATTTCGTGCGGCTAAACGCACGTGAAAAATGCGTTCGTCTGACCCTAGCCTTACCCTTCATTTCTTACCTGCAACGTTCGGCCGTCACATGTTCTGATGTGGCTTTTTTCATGCACTGCCCATCAGTTACTAGCATTTATAAAGCGCCAACAAGTTCCGTAGCGCTGTACAAGAGAAGAGACAGAATAACAAATATACATACACGTTACACACACACACAGAACAGTAGGAGAGAGGACCCTGCTCGAGAGTTTACAATCTGAGCATGAATAAATTATAGGTGTCCAGGAAAACATGGCCGACCTGGCAACCCTAGACAGTGTTTGACAAAGTGGTGTTTCTTGTGTTTTTTTTAATTGAGACTTTTATTCCCTCCCTCCAGATTCAGGCAGGTATTTACAGGGAATCCGCACCTGTCAGAGTTTCTTGGCAAGAACAGAATGAAAGATAGGTCAAAAAGTTACAGAATGTGTCAGTTTGTGAAGGGCATGTGCAGGCAGCCATCTTTCCCTCCCTCTTTGTTTTCCCCTCCCTCCCCCTCTCCTTCTCTTACCCTTCTTTTTTCTCTCTCCTCTCTATCAGAAGCTTCTCCATCTTCCTCTCCTCCTCTCTATACCCGATACTCGTCCTCCTCCACTGGTTCCTCTCCTTCTCCCCCACTCTCTGGCATAAATTCACTATTTAGCGATTTTGTAAACAAAAAACCCCCCAAAACTGTGAATTCTCACAGCTAAATCACTGCCCCAAAACTGAGATTACCCAGCAGAGCCACGATCCCCTCGCCATTATAAGTATAGGGCTGCCAGATCAGCCACGTTTTCCTGGACACATATAATTTAGTCATGTTTATGGGTAGTGCATGAAAAATGCCACCCTGCAGCATGTATAATCCATACACTGCAGGTAAGAAATCAAAAAGGAATCCCAGGTGACCTGCCTTGACTTCCTTCCTGCAGCATATGAATTATACATGTTGCAGGGCAGCACTTTGCCCTGTACTCTCTAGGGTTGCCAGATCGGCCATGTTTTCCTGGACACATCACTATTTCATGCAGAGGGGAACACAGGGAAAAACGCTGCCCCGTAACCTGTATAATTCATATGCTGCAGGAAGGAAACCAAGGCAGGTCACCTGGGGTTACTTTTTTATTTATTACCTGCGACATATAGATTCTACATGCTGCAGGGTCACATTTTTCATGCATTGCCCATCAGCATGAATAAATTATGACCACGAAGCACCGAAATTGCGTGCAATTTTCTAGCCTTATTTTTTGGCGGACTTTAAGGCTAGGGTCAGACTGAGGCAGTGCGAACGCGCGTTCTGGCGCACATAATCACGGCCGCACTAGCAGCAGATGCCGGGCAATGACAGCCAATATACGAAGTACGGTCGCACAAAAGTCCGGCCGCGCAACGCAAGTGGAAAATGAACGCATTTTTTCGAGAACGTTAAACTGCTGGTACTGACGTACAGAGTGCGCTGCGGCCGCATAGCGGCGTGTGTGCGTGATTAGGAGATGTCAGACGCTGCTAGTGTGCGGCCAACATAACGTTCAAACAGCCGGATTTCCTAGACTTCTTTCACCCATCGTCATGAAATACGTCCAGAATTGCGCATCGTCTGACCACTTAAGCGTAATTCCGTGAAAAAATGCGTGCGCACGCATCGACGTACATTTTGACGGTGGCCGCAGAAAATGCGCTCATCTGTCCCTAGCCTAAGCGATCCCATTTCGCAGAAAATGTGGCGAGTTCACTATTTAGCGAAAGGTCATCGCATTTTGCAAAATTGGAGTCGCAGAAGCAGTTATCGGACGTCAGCGAAAACCGCCAAATTGCACCAATAACCGCTGAAATAGCATCGGCGAATTCCACCAAACTGAAAAAGAAAAGTCTCTTGTTCCCCTAATAGGAGTTTTAATCAATAAAAGTGCATTAAAAATGATTCTAAATAATAAAAATGGTCTTTTAAAAAATCGTAAACTGTATGTTACAAAATAAAAATAAGTCTTTTTTTTTTTTTTTTAAAAATCTCTTTTTAAAAATAAGAAAAATACAAAAAGGTCTTTTAACCCTTTCACGCTGGGCAGGTGGTGCCTGGCGGGAGGGCTTTAAATGCTGGCTTGGGTGTACTAGTACGCCATGCTAGCCGGCTGCGGCGGCGGGCCCTCCTTCATCCCGCCCACGTAGCGAACGCGAGTCATTGGTTGCTGGGGGATGGCCTGGCTCCGCAGCAAATGGCGCACGGCGCATGACAGCTAGTGTGCAGGCGACACAATGAAGTACTAGTACCCCCTGCGGCTTCAAGGCCCACCCGCCGCAGGGACGGTATAGAACGCCCTGCAGCGGGAAAGGGTTAAAAAATTAAAAGGGGTTTTGCAAAAAAAAAAAAGAAAGTCTTTAAGGCTAGGGTCAGACTGAGGCAGTGCGAACGCGCGTGCAGGCGCACTTAATCACGGCCGTAGTAACAGCAGATGACGGGCAATGATGGCCAATATACGAAGTACGGTCGCACGAAAGTCCGGCTGTGCAACGCAAGTGGAAAACGAACGCATTTTGTCGAGAACGTAAAACCTCTAGTACGGTCGTACAGAGTGCGCTGCGTCCGCTAGCGGCGTGTGTGCGTGATTGGGAGACGTCAGACACTGCTAATGTCCGGCCAACATAACGTCCAGATGCACAAAGTGTTTTATTGATGATCCGTACAAAATCACGGATGCAAATGCGCATCGTATGACCGCTATCGCGTACTCCGTGAAAAAATGCGTCCATTCGTTCGAACGCACTTTTTCACAGACAACGCGAAAATGCGTTCGTCTGACCCTAGCCTAAAAGTTAACGTTTAAAAGATATTACTTTTTCTCCTTGAAACCATTGGGATTCACCTGTTTAAACTTGTCTAATATAAACACCAAAAATCAGGGCATTTTGGCGTTCGGTGAATAGAAGACATGATAGTCTTCTATGGGGCAATTTCGATGCCGCCGAATTTCTGTGAATTGCACTGTTTTTCGCTGTCAATTCGCCAGTATTTGGCGAATTGACAGCATAGTGAATAGACGAATTGCCACGAAATTGCACCGAACGGGGAAATTCTTTGTTCTTGGCAATTCGGGGCCAATTCGGAGGTTAGGTAATAACCCCTTAAATGCTGAGTCACTGTGAATGACTAAATGACATCCCTTTTACAACAATTGCATTTTTAACTCCAATAAAGATTTTTTTATTGTTTTTTTTGGGAGGGTAGAATGAGGAATTGTCACTGCCAGAGACGACTCAACTCTGCATTAAATGGGGAAAGTAGAATATTTGCACTTGTTAAAGCACTCTATGCCGACATTGTTTTGCATGAAAGGATAAGGGAATAACATAAAAATAGCATCTGCCATAAAAAAATGCAAACCCCGCCCCAAAACAATAGCCAATCAGATAGAAGCTAATAGGAAAAACTATAATAAAGCTGAAGTCTCCTCTGTCGTTTGCATTCTTTTCTGACGTTAAAGCATCTCTCCGGATTGATCTGACCACGTGGCGTTCCACCTCTCCTCTTTCCTTGTGTGAGCCTTCAGCTGGTCAATCCCTCCATCCAACATAAAAATATCATTGCATGCCATCGTCATGAAAATAAATGGAAAACAGCTCATCATGAAATAAATGAAAATAAAGAATACAGACTTTACTACAAAAATGAGCTCATTTCAGGAAGGGAAATCACTAATGCGCCCACAAAATGACCTTGGAAACATTCTCCGCTTCCAACCAAAAATCTTCATTCATGGCGAGATTTCTAGCCGATGATCCTCATGGAAAGTTAAATTCTGTTTGAGTAACATATTTGGATTTCTCGTACATGGCACATTTGTGCATTTTATTCCGCATTCAGGTCGGCTGTTTGATGCATTTATCAACGCCTTTCAGCAATTCAGGAATTTTCACTGATACATTCAAATTGAAACGCTAAAGCTGGAATTTCCATGAACGCGTCGTATAACCGCAAGTGCCAATTGTGGATTATTCCAGCCTTGGTGTTAGAATAATCTTAATTTTAATAAAGACAGGAGGCGAATATTTTGCATTCTCTTTTCTTTACTAAAACATCAGCAGCAAGGAGAGTTTACATAGCAACAACAGTAACCAATAAACAACAAGAGTGTAGTAAGTCCTTAGCCACGCCCTCTTTTCTTGTATGCCGAACGAGCAGGAGAGACGTGACGTAGAAATTCCAGAAATCCAAGAAGTAGGAAGAACCCGGAAACTGAAGAGGTGAAAGCCAAGACTAGGTAGGAGTCAACGAGATGGTCAGTCGCAGAACTGGAAGCCAACGGGCGTCCGAAACGATGGGAGACCAACAGGGCTGCAGAAGCAAATCAAGCTACGGAGAAAGCAGAGGATACGTGAAAGTACCATGTGATGGAGGCTTGCCAATCAACAGTTAACTAACTGACCAGTCAAAGCGAAGAATTATCAATAGTTAAATCAATTATGAGACAGTAGCCGTAGGCTAGGCCAATGAGACATGCAAACCCTACTAAGGGGAATGAAAAATAGTTAGACAATAATGGACAAAAGTCGAAGAAGTGTAGATACGTAAATTACATCCTTTATTCAAAATTTATTTATTTTTTATTATTATAATTTTTTTTTTTTATTATTTTTTTTTTATTATTATTTTTTATTTATTTATTTATTTATATATTATTATTATTATTATTATTTTTTTTTTTTAATCGAATATAGCAGTAAATCCGGTACAATGTGAGCAATCCCGGGTATGGGCGGGCGGGAAAAATATTCGCCTCCTGTCTTTATTAAAATTAAGATTATTCTAACACCAAGGCTGGAATAATCCACAATTTTATATCAAGTCAGGAGGCTTCATATTTTGCAGTTTTAAAGCTGCACCAGAGCCCCAGATGCATGAGAACGAGGACGAAAATAAAAGGTACGAAAGGTGACCGCCCTAGAACAATCAGCAGCCGCTAGTATGTCGGACAGGGAGCCGCCGGCGACCGCAACAGAAGAAGCCACTGCACCCCGCACGGAGTGAGCGCCGAAGTGAGGAGCAACACCCGCTAGGGAGAGCAACCAGGGGACCCCTCTAGAAAGTTGGCGAGGAAACAGGATTGTAAGTGGAAACATAGGAGACCAAGAGCTGGCCAACCGGAGGGGAGCGCAAAGAGCCTAATTGGGAGAGGTAGTTCGTAACGCACCTAGCGACACATAGGGTAGAAAACCTTAGAAAAAGGGGGTTTTTGTACATCTAGTAAGCGTGAAAAACGACTCCCTTAGGAGAGAAAACCATAGCGTGCGCATCGAAGGCTCTAGCATCCAAAACACGTCTAAAGGACCCCAAACACAAAATGATGGTTAGAATACATCAAGAGCTGACGCAGGAACAGCGAGTAGTATCTGGCCAGTTATGCAGGAACTCCAAAACAAGCGCCACATCCCAAAAGTGAGTATATTATTTGGGGCCGGCGGGCGAGCGAGCCTAACGCCCTTGAGGAGACAACACACAGAAACGCCACCCAGGGGAGCGTGAGCCACCGAGATGGTCGAGCGGAACCAGGTGATGATAGGACTTGCCGGCCGTGGAAAGGCTCGCCAACAAATTAGAGGGGCTGTAGCAGGATCAGGCACACACCAACCACACCAAATTTCCCCAGGCGTAACATTTTTGCGTGCCAGAAGTCCAGGATTCCCATAATAGGGAGCGAGCCGCAGCTGATAAGCCTGGTAGCATGCAGGGTCCCCGGAAATTGTCCAAGCCACCAGTGGAAGATTGCCCTCCAATACCACTGGATTAGGGATGCCTTGCGGGTCCAGAAGAATGGATGGAAAAGGACGGCAGCAGCGGGCAGGAGTAGACAAGGGAGTTGTAGCGTCAGTGGCAACCAGCTCTGTGCATCCCATAGAGGCGTGAGTAGAAGTCGAAACCATCCATCTGTGGACTTCTTGAAGCGTGCACGTGAGCATCGTGAACGGGGAAACAGTGTAGGCTCCTCGATGGGGCCATGGTGGGAGGAAAGCATCCACCGCTGCCGCCTGCAGGTCCGTAAGCCAACTGAAGCCGGTCTGCATCTGGTGGGTCAAGCGGGAAGTAAACAGGTTGACCCAAAGGAGTAGAGGGCAGATGATGTGAAGCGGCTGTTCCTCTGGCGTCCATGCCCCACCCGTGGATACAGGTCCGCAAGTCGCTCCCCAACCCGACTGGCTGGCGTCCGATTCCGATACGAAGTCCGGTAGAGAGCCAAAAATGGCCCACCCATTCCAGGCTTCCATGAGGCGCAGCCACCACAGGAGTTCCACTCGAGCCTCAGGAGTGATAGGGACCAGCTGGTCGTAGGAGGGATTGAGACTGAGGCACGTGGTTTTCTGACGTTGCATCGCCCGATAATGCAGTGGGCCAGGGAGAAGGGTAATGACTTGGGCTGGGCGACAAGCTGACTTGTCCATGTTGGTAATGAACCAGAGGTCTTACAGGAGAGTAAGCACTAGGGCCGTGTGATGGGAAAACAGGACCGGATCTTGAGCCAGTACGAAGATATTGTCCAGGTATATGAGAGACCTGATGCCCTGTGAATATATGGAGGCCATGGCCAGTAAGAGGAGCTTCATTGAAGCACCATGGTGCGGAGCTGAGGCCGAAAGGTAGGCAGGTGAACTGTCGGTGGTGCAGGATGGATAGGAGACCCCTGAGTAGATGTGTGCTCTCCATTGTGAAGTGTCGATAGGACAAGAAGGGATTGAAGACTATCCGGTTTAAGACCGGGCGAAGGTCCCCAGACTTCTTGTGTACCAGAACACATTGTATGGGGAAAACAGACTGGAAGGGAACCTGGGAAAAGTCTATCAAGAAACCAGATACGATTCGTAGGACCCAAGAGTCGGAAGGTTGGTATAGATGTTAACCTTATGATTCGATTCTTTTAAGAAGAGGTCCCCAAAAAAACAACCCCTTGGCCGCAGGACCCAATTCTTTGGAGCACATACTTGTTAAATTAGCGTCAAAGCGAAAAAGCGCCTCATTGCGGCGTGCAGAAGAGATGCTGACATTGGCGTTACCTAAAGACAGAGGGCACGCTGTGCCCATTCACAGACCATTGCAGGGCCGAGCAGGGTAGGCATAAGGCTATCCTAAACAAAAGATAAATCCAGGTAAAGTATCCATGTAATTGGGCAGACTAGATGGGCCGAAAGGTTCTTATCTGCCGACAGTTTCTATGTTTCCAGAAGGTAGTGCTTCGTCCACCGTGACGAGCGGGCCTGAAACCTCCAGCATTTGTCCTGGGCGATGCGGAAGCCCTGTTCGACTTCGACAAGGATCCCTGCCAACCTTGCCCAGAAAGGAGACGAAATCCATGTCAAAATCTGGCGTAAGAGATACCTTGTCAGGCAGCGTCGGGCAAGGGCATCCTGCCCACAGATGCGCCCTGGAAATTTTAACTAAGAGACCGCGTAGCCAGAAGAGCAGAAACTCTGCTGTGTGGTCAGGCGGGAGCTAGGCCGAAGACCTGGGGTGGGTGGTAGTGCATGGATCGAAAAAGGAGGGGGGGCTCCTCTAGCGTCGAGGAGTGGCGCCGGGGTATCCGAGGACACCAAGGAGCGAGGCGGTGTTGGAGCGGTAGAGAAGGGCACGATCGCTAAGCTATCAGAACGGGGCTCACCCGTCGAGCTTGCAGTAGTCGGTGGATCACCGGTGGTATTGGCTCCGTCCTCCTTGGGTAGTGAGCCTGGTAAATATCCATGTCATAATCATCGTCCCCTTCTTTGGGGACAGAAGTGCGGGAGGAGTTTGTAGCAGGGCCCTTACCCTAGTCAGCGGACTCAGATTAACCCTTCCAGAGTATTTTACGAGATGGCACGGCAGCCTCAGAATGAACCGAATGGGAGCCCTCAGAAAGGGCCGGTGACTGGGCCCTAGAAAGGACCGGAGGTTCTGGCTGGGGAAGCGGGGCTTGGCTGCCAAGCTATGGGCAGTGTTTCTGAAATGGCAGCTAAAAGCCAGGCCGAAAGCTCCTCTGGATTGGTGGGGAGCTGAGGAGGATCCATGGAAAACAGAATAACGGGACTCACCTGTTGAGGTAATATATATATATTAAAATTTCTAGGGATATATATCAGGGCTCACCCGATGTTTAGTGTGGCCAAACAGAAAAATCCTGTACTAGCCGTCAGGAAGGTAATAATATATTCATTATAAATTAATGTGTTGTGGCTCACCCGATGCCTTTGTGGGACAGACAGAGCCCGCCAGAATAATAATATACTTATATATATATATAAGCTTATCAGGGCTCACCCGATGTCTTCGTGGGACAGATATCCCGTTAGATAAATAATATATTTGTTTATATACATAAGCTTATCAGGGCTCACCTGATGCCTTCATGGGACAGATATCCCGCCTGATAAAATAATATATTTGTTTATATATATAAGCTTAGCAGGGCTCACCCGATGCTGTCGTGGGACAGATATCCCGTCAGAAAATTTTATTTTTATATATATATATATACATACTTACTTACTTATCGGGGCTCACCCGATGCATTCGTGGGACAGATATCCTGTCAGAAAATTTTATTTTTATATATATATATATATATATATATATATCTATATCTATCTATCGGGGCTCACCCGATGCCTTCATGGGACAGATCCCACCAGAAGAAATAATATTTATTTGTATATATATAGTATAAGCGTATCGGGCTTACCCGATGTTTACGTTGGGCAGACAGAAATCCCACCAAAAATAATAATTTATTTATATAAATAGAACCTGAGGCCGTTTAACATGTAAGTGCTGACCTGCTAGTTTGCATCGGGACGCGAAGACGCGATGTCCCGAATGGCGGCAATTGCTGGTTAGAACTAAGATGGCCGCCGGAGTGCGCACGGACGAACGCCATACTATCCTGAGGAGAAAGTTTAGTCGCGCACTCGCGGGAAGGCGGCGGGCCGCGCAAAACACAAAGAAAGGGGGGAAAAAAACCTTAAGGAGAAAACAGAGCTGTTAAAACAAAGTAAATTACGATGGGGCGCCGCAAGTCGCGCAACGCGAGCAAAGCGCACCTGCAGGCGGGAGAGTGCCCACACAGCAGGGAGGAAACCTAGGAAAAAAACAATCAGGTGCACAGTACATATAATAAATCTGAGTATAAAATTACATAATAAACCTAACAGTGACAAATTACACCTAAATTAAAGCCTGGCAACCAGGAGCTGTTTTGAAAACGTCTCACCTGGTCGCCAGCAGCAAGAAAAGAGGGCGTGGCTAAGGACTTACTACACTCTTGTTGTTGATTGGTTACTGCTGTTGCTATGTAAACTCTCCTTGCTGCTGATGTTTTAGTAAAGAAAAGAGAATGCAAAATATGAAGCCTCCTGACTTGATATAAAATTATAGAGCTAAGTATTTAACGGGAATCGAAGTGCATTAAATGGGGAAAGTAGAATATTTGCACTTGTTAAAGCACTCTATGCTGACATTGTTTTGCATGAAAGGATAAGGGAATGACATAAAAATAGCATCTGCCATAAAAAAATGCAAACCCCGCCCCAAAACAATAGCCAATCAGAAGCTAATAGGAAAAACTATAATAAAGCTGAAGTCTCCTCTGTCGTTTGCATTCCTTTCTGACGTTCAGTCCTTCACTGAGTCTCTCGAATCAAAAAAATGGCCATAATTTAGGAAGAAAATACACCAAATTTGGACAATTGGCCAAAATGTCACGGATTCCCCATTGATATATGAAGACCGATCCCTGTGCCCTAATCTTCTGATCCTTAGAGTGATCGGTTAATGGAGACTAAATAAGTAAACAGACAGAGACAAGAATTAAATATAAATGTTTTTCTAGAAACCAGAGGTCAGATATCTGTATAAACAATACTGCAGAGCCAGAGGTCAAAACACCAGAGCAGTCGATTGCCAAAGCCAGAGGTCAAAATACTAGAGTAGTCGATTGCCAAAGCCAGAGGTCAAAACACAAGAGTAGTCAATTGCCAAAGCCAGAGGTCAAAATACTAGAGTAGTCGATTGCCAAAGTCAGAGGTCAAAACACAAGAGTAGTCGATTATTGGAAACACTTGGAAGCACTGTGGGAGTGTGAGAACATGACAATGTGCTGGTCTGGGCTAATTGAAGGGCTTATACCGGATTGCACGCTTTCCTAATGTGCCCCGCCCCTCCAGCCGTCATGTGATCGGCGCCGGCAGTCATTTTATCTGGCACTCGGCAACTGAGCAGCGAGGAAGAGGCTGCCGGGCACAGGAGGTACGTGACACATATTAAATCAGTCTGTCGTTGATACTTTTATCAACCTCTTCAGGATTTGACTTGTTTTGAAAATCCTTTTACGAATAAATTCGAATGAAAATGTAAAGGTGGAGTATAGGCGCAAGTGTAATAATAGAGCTGAATGCTTACCGGGAATCGACATGCCGGTAAGTCCTTCATTGAATCACTCGAACTGAAAAATGGCCAAAATATGAGAAGAAATTCACAAACCTTTGGGCAATCGGGCCATATTAAATCAGTCTGCCGTTGATACTTGTATCGACCTCTTTGTGCACTTGAATCTTTTTTTGAAAATCGTCTCACTGATAAGTTCTGATTGAAACGCTAAAGCCGGAATTTCCATGAGCGAGTATAGCAGCAAGTGTGATAATACGGCTTGAATGCTTAACGAAAATCAAAATACCGGTAAGTCCTTTGTTTAAACTTTTGAACCATATTTGGCTTAAATTTAGGGTGAAAATACACAGAATTTTGGCAATTGGGCCATATTAAGTAAGTCTGCCGTTGATACTTTTCTCAACCCCTTTCAGCATTTGTATTGTTTTGAAAATCCTTTCATCGATGAATTCGAATTAAAACACTAAAGCTGGAATTTCCAGGAGTGAGTATAGCTACAAATGTGATAATAGAGCTGAATGTGTATCGGGAATCGAAATGCCGGTAAGTTCTTCATTAAATTTCTCGAATCGAAAAATGAACGATGGTTAGGAAGAAAATACACAATATGTCACTTATTACGTTGAATTAAATCGGCCTGCGTCCTTCATCAAATATCTTGAACCGAAAAATGGCTGAAATTTAGGACAAACATACGCTAAATTCTCGTTGATCGGGCCGAATTAAATTGAGCCCCAGGTTAGGAACAGCAACAACGAATCAGCTCGTAATTCCAATGACAAGCTAATGAAAGGGACGTTCAAACAAATAAAGTGTCACGCTGCAGTGGGGAACGAGGGCCAACACGTTCAGATTACTTCATACGGGATCAAGAGGTTAAGCGGATAATTAACCTTTCCAATTTGAGTCATGCTTTAAATCTCCTGATTGAGACATGTAAAATATATACCACGGCTTTCCACTTCTCTCCGAAATAAAATATGATTGAAAAGAGCAGAGTACTAAACTAATTAGGGGGAAACAGGTGGGAAAGTAGAAGTAATCTTTTTTCTCCGATGTGATTTCCTTCAAATTTTTAAGCCTGTTTCATTTTCCGTCTTTTCAAGGACATTCGTGTCATGCCCCATGGCAGCAGGCATCCTTGAACCCCCTCTTCCTGTACTGCCCCTCTGCAACCATCCTTTGAACCCCTGGTGGCACTCCTCCTGCACTGCTCCTCTGACCCAGCATTAAACACACAAACAGTTAAACACCAATCACGTCACTCCACACCTGAATAAAGGACTACGCCCCCAGACCTCCTGTGCCTGATCATTATAGTTCACTCCTGATAGAGTAAAGACATATCCTCTGTTGCTCGGAATTATCAGGGTGCCCTAAACCCTATACATCTACTTGTTCATGTTTACCGGATTCCTATATTCTCACCCTACCTCCTGATTCCAACTCCGGCAACCTCCTTCTCTCCATCTGCAGTATTCAAGCCTGGTCAGTCTCCATCCACTTACCTTCCTCCACTCTTACCTTCTGCGTGTGCAGACCACTGCACCCTGGGCTCCCACTCCCACCACCCCAGTGCCAACCCAGTACCAACCCGTGACAGTTCTTGACATCCAGCGATTAAGTCACTTGTACACAGGAATTACTGAAATGACAGTATAAATAGTAGACATAGCCTGCAGGACAGTATTCTCCTCAAAATGCGCTATTTTAAATGGTTTTCAGTTATTTCTAACCAGAGACGACGTGATAAATGATTATTGATAATAATTGGGCAAAATAGGCAGTCGCCTAAGGCCTCACACCCACCGGGGCCTCACATATTGAAATCTATGTGGAATGCTTTTATACATCTGTCCCAAACAAATGCATTTCTGCATTCCAATACATATGTCTCCCAAGAGAGATACGTTAGCCTCCTGGATTCAGATTTATTCGGTGTAATTACTGCCTTTTTTGCCTCATATTTGAGATAAGTTTAAGGCCTTGCTAACTCTAGAACCACTGCTCTTTCTAACCAGTACAGCTCATTCGAAACAACAGAAAACAAAATAAAAAGTGCGATGGACCCTTTATCCCTCAGTACTGAAACAGTAGTTACGAAATACGTATATGATTTTAAGAATTTTATATCCCTTTATGTGGCATTGATGTTACCTATTGGGCCACAATAATGAAGGTTATGGGAGAGCAATGAACATTTTTTTATTAATTTGTAATAAAATTTAAAGTATATATTGCTGATGCACAAAAGCACAGGACTCTCTTCCACCTCTCTTGCCATACCTGATCCATTTTCTTTACAGGATTGTAGTGGATCCATTATTTCCCTTGTATAGGAGGGTACCAGCATCTTCGTTAGCCTTCACCCATTGGAGGATTCAGAAATTAAATAGGGAAGGGTTAGACTGCTCAGTATCCACCCCTTCCAAATAAAGGGGATAAAAAAGACATTAGGGATGGACATCATAGTTTCCTCCCCTAGCCACACCCATACATAGTGGGTGGAGGCTATTAATAAAAGTAGGGGGGACATTCCATCTTCCCTACCCATAGACATTGGGTGGGTAACATCAGAATACTTGGGAGTTCCACTAACCAACTCCCTCCACCCATGTGTGGTGTGTGGGGGCGATTATAAAATTGGGGGAAGTCAAGCCATTTTTACCCTCTGCACCTCACTCCCAAAAGGAGTAGAGGCATTGTAATTCTGGGTAGTGGCATGGCCACCGCACTTGCCTATAAAATAATAATATGAGGGTGAGTACATATATTTGTCCTCCCACATCCATGATACCCCCATCATGTGCCGGCTATTAAAATACTAGAAATATGGACATGTCCATTCTCCCAACCTCCACCCGTGCATGCCACATAGGGACTATTAAAAATGGGGTGTATGCTATTGTTTCCTTCAGACCCCCATCTATTGCCATTGGCATTCAAGTCCTCGAGAGTGGGCATGCCATTGTCCACCCCCAAATAATGACCTGTCAATCAACCAGAGGTGTCTAATCTGCCCAGCATTCTGTTACCGTCTTTATCTTCTTGGGTAGGTTTATTGAAGGTACATGTAGAAGCAACATTTTGGCTCCTCATGAGACTTTTCAAGCTAAACGTTACTCTTCGACTACTCACATATTTCTATACAAAGCATACAAAGTATCGGAAGTGTTGACTTACAATACTTGGGTGCAACACTTGAGCCACCAGAAGCTTTTAACTTGGTTGGAAAAGTGGTGGAGTCTTTAGGATTTACAAATGGGTTCATCATACGTAACAGTTCACTTGCCAACCATAAAGTCTCACTTGGAATAGGGCCTTCAGTTCCTACAAATGTTTTTGTGTAGTTCCATACAAACACGTTACAATTTGTTAACGAGATAAAAAAGAACGTTAATTCTGTCTATTTAACTATAAAAACATGAGAGGTAATCTGAGTTTACATGTTGTATGGAGCTGCTTAGTGAAGACATCAACGTATCATTTTTTGTGGTGAGCAGTATTTATCTTCAGGACAGCAAAATCATTTGCAGAAACTTTGGTAACTGCTAAGCAAATATTTTACTGGCAAATTATGAAACACCACAAAGTGTAGTCGATATACAAACAGACCCGTGTACAATTTACCTCTGATTACTGCTCAAAAGCATCTGACGTCCAACGGGTGAAACGGCCTCCTGCTCAACATCTGGCCAAAACGTCGTCGTCTGAAAACTGATACATACTTTTTTCTTAAGCCCTTATAAACCAAAGTATTTAATGTAATATTAATTAGGGTTCATTACAGGCAAATAGCCTGCCTTTCAGTGTTTTCCAAATGGCTGTGTCGCAGGCATTACATTCTGTTAATGTTCCCTTCTTTCAAACAAATAAGCCTCAAACTGCTGAGATCCAACACATGAAACAAAACTCAAACACGCAAGAACAAAAAACGCAGCTTCTGATTGCCAATTTACCCATGGTTTGGCATCGGTTATAAAGTTGAGGCTTCGGCCACATATTTCCGTGGGTCCTGAGCCATATACTAGTCATGAGCCATAGACTCTACCATTTTGCCAATCCTGTTCATACACTGTCGTGCACAATAACTCACTTCCATTTGTCTCCATCCACTTCCCTTTGGCATATAAGCTCCATAGGGCGCAGAACCCTCTCTACCTCTTGTCTAAGTATTAGGGATGTGCGTTTCGGGTTTCGGAATTTCGGAATTTTCACGAAATTTCCCGATTCGTGTTTTCGGATGCGGCCGATTTTCCGAAAATTTTTAGATCCGAAAATAGCAGATCCGAAAAGTTTTCCGAGCCGAAACTAAATATTTTCGGAATTTCCGAATGTACTTGAAATGTGTCAAATCGAAATTTATTGCTTTGAAACGAGGAGAACAGACGTTCCGAAAAAACGAAAATTTTCGAAAATACGAAAAGTCGATACAAAAACGAGCTAAGTGACACGAAAATACGAAAAATGGTCGATATTCCGAAACCATTTACAATTCCGAAAAACAAAAATTTTCCGAAGATACGAAAAGTCGATACAAAAAACGAGCTAAGTGACACGAAAATACGAAAAATGGTCGAAATTCCGAGAAAAAAATGTACACGAAAAACGAGTCGAGCCGAACCGAATCGAAACAGAAATCGGTCGAAACGAGCCGAATCCAAAAGTTTGAAATCTGAAAAATCGAATCGAATCGAACCGAAAAAAAAATCGGTGCACAAGCCTACTAAGTATGTATTATAACCAGTGCTTTTTTTCTGGAATAATAGGTGGGGGTACTCTCACGCCCGACTATTTTCATGTCCTAATAAACAATAGTTGTAGTTCACTTAAAGGAAGACACTATAAAAGGGAACCATATTTTTTAAAACTGTGTTGCTTTAAATGAACTACAACTATTGTTGTAACCCTATGGGGGTTATCCACTAAGTGCCTCTGTTGCAAGAAAAATCTGTCTTGCAGTGCAGTTATCTGTTTTTTTGGGGGGTTTTTTGCAACGCTGGCACTGAGTGGATAATCCCCTAGCATTTGTGTGCACCACAGCAAAGAAACTCACAGTTTTGCTGAGTATGTATTAACTCCACAACAATAAATCTCACAGTAATGCGCAGTGTGTATGAGCTCCACAGCAATGACACTCACAGTAATGCACAGTGTGTATGAGCTCCACAGCAATGAAACTCATAGTAATGCGCTTCCGATTCTAGAGCGCTTCCGATTCCCTGCCTCCCACTGCAGGGGGAGGGAGGAGCATCATGCTCTCTCCTGTTAGTTCTGGCTGGTGGTGAGGTGCCGGTACTGAGTGGTGAGGTGCCAGTACTGAGTACCCCCTGAAAAAAAGCCCTGATTATAACTATGGGGGTTATTCAGAGAGCACCGAAATGTCGGTGACATTTTGGTGCCCTCTCGTTCCCCGCACTTCCCTGCACTTTGGTGAATCAAAGTTCCCCACCCTACAGTGTATTCAGCATTCACTGCAGGGTCCCCGGAATGCAGAGAAAACCCGCTGCAAACCCAAAAACGTACCGAAAACCCACCAGAACCGCCGCAAAAAACATACTGAACACATTGGAAAAAGCAGACGAGCTGTCGATCACAGCGCAGACCAGCTGCCGGAAAAAAACGACAAGCTGACGAACGGGGTAAAAAAAACAACCAAACCAATACGCTTGAAAGTGTCAAAATTGAAGTGCTGTGTGCAAAAAAAACTACTGAACGAAAATGTCTGGAATTTACACATAAGATCCTATGAATAATAATAAAAAGGTCTGTTACAGAAAAAAGAAAAAACGCTTTAAATAAAAACAGATTGAAATTTAGCTGAAAAAATCCCGTAAACTGCCTAAAAGATCCTAAAAAATCTATAAATAAAGAGACTTTTTACTGCAGAATAAAATAATAAATGGTTTATTAGATATTGGATTAAAACAGGAATATTTTTAACATTGAAGCCTATGGGATTCGCCTGAATAAACCTGCCGAATAAAACCATCGAACAGCAGGGCATTTCAGCAAACTTTCTCTGCTGTTCGGTGTCTGTGAATAGATTAACCATTGCTTCTCTATGGGGGATTTCACTGCCTTCAAACAGGCACCATACGTGCAAGCAATTCGCCAAAATTTGGCGAACTGCCTGCTCTCTGAATAGCCAAATGGCCCCAAAATGTCACTGTAAGCTGAATTTCATTGTTCGGTTCCATTTTGGCGACATTTCGGACCTCTCTGAATAACCCCTTATATGTCTTACTATCTATTATAATACAGTTTGATACTGCACACATTGGTGGTACAGCTTATGAAGGGTTAAAGACGATAATCCGGGCAGCCAGTCTACAGAATGTGCAGAACAATTAACGGAAAGCTGGTCACACCACCGCAATATAAAAGGATCTGGTTTACCATAGAAATGCAACATGTCAAAGTGTCTCAAACATCAGGAAGTGAGCAAAAACAAAGTTTATGAGAGCACTGAGAACGGTCAACCCCATCCTCAAGGTGTCTAGCTAGAGAGGTGTCAGCTATACCCTCCTGATGAGGCCAAACACGGCTGAAACGATTGTCGGGGGATGCGGTTCGAGGCTTCCTTGGCATTTCCGTGCTGGTCAACCTTTCTGGGTGATAGCATCTGCTTTACATATGGTTCAGCCACCACTGTAATGGCACCATCGAGCTAAAACCTTGGGAGACCTGAGCGGGAGCCACCATAAAGCAGGCCACTTATCCTATTACCCGTTCTCAGGATCCTTAAAAACCCTGTGACGTTGGCCATTCTCAGGGTCCTCACCTGTTTTTGCTGTAGCATCAGAAAGGTCCACTATCTGAATCGAATCGTTGCACCGCTTCAATAATCCAGCTCCTCTTATCGTGATGCAGTGACCGCCTTTCCTTTACTTTTAAGTATCTATTGTAACAATGTAGCTAGTGGAACCCCTGTAACGCGCTGGGAATAGGTCGGCGCAATGTAAATAAGCAAGTAGTAATAAATAATAGGTGTGTGATGACGGGATGAGCCATTTTCAGCTCTGGAATCATTGCAGCTGCAGTCACTGGCATCACAGAGAATTTGCTTGCCTATATGTTTTAATTGGGCCTCTAAACAATATGGTAACAGTAGAC
This sequence comes from Leptobrachium leishanense, assembly GCA_009667805.1. Lineage (NCBI taxonomy): Eukaryota > Metazoa > Chordata > Amphibia > Anura > Megophryidae > Leptobrachium > Leptobrachium leishanense. The sequence goes on along the minus strand of CM019070.1, from coordinate 157,269,541 downwards.
GAGCCACAGCCATGCAATTTCTGTGATCCATTAGCTTGTATGTTTTTAGAATGAAATATGTGCATGCAAGGAATTTGCATATGTGATCTAGTTTGATTTTTCGTTGATGTCTTTGGAATTTTTTTCCACTAGAGCTATATTAACCTTTTCCCTACCAAAATTTAGTTTACTTGATTTGTAATGCATTGAAAAGCATTGTTAACATATCAACACACCCAATCTGCACACCCTTTTAAAGCAAGATTAGCCTTCCCCCTGTGGAGAAACCAAATCCTTTGTTTTATTTCTCTCCGGTCACCCTGAATTACTGTAAACAGGCTGCAAATAGCATCTCCACCCTTATTGTATCATAACATTCAACAAACTTCACTGCTGCTTTACAGCAGCCAGGGAGAGGACAGAATACAGGGAGATGTCTGAGGTCACTCACTGCTGTAAGGAGATAAGATTCAGGGGGTTATAATAATGAGTGTAAATCCCTATACAGTACAGATACAAGGTGCTGCTGTAATTGCCATACACAGGCATTATGCAGCACATACAGATACAAGGTGTTGCTGTAATTTCCATACACAGGCATTACGCAGCACATACAGATACAAGGTGTTGCTGTAATTTCCATACACAGGCATTATGCAGCACATACAGATACAAGGTGTTGCTGTAATTGCCGTACACAGGCATTATGCAGCACATACAGATACAAGGTGTTGCTGTAATTGCCATACACAGGCATTATGCAGCACATACAGAATACAAGGTGTTGTTGTAATTGCCATACACAGGCATCATGCAGCACACACAGATATTGCATTGCTAATAATCTCATTATGATCACTACAAATCCCCATAAACAGCAGATCTCCCCGTTTTATTATCTGACTGTAGCATATTTAATGCATCTGACGTAAAGGCCATTTCTGTCTGTATGCTGACAATGCAGATGCCATGTGACATTGTTGGAGATAAGGGACACCATCTAGAGTTTAGAACCTTTCAGCCCAGCAACATTTCTGTAAAGGAAAAGTGAATACATGAAAAAACAAAAAAACGTGAGCAAATTTAAATTATTTCGTTCTTTAAGCTATCTGAGAAAACTTATTTCTGAGCAAAATGTCTACATAACCGTTTATTTAAATGTTGTCTTCCCTTCCCGTGTTTCAGATAAATGTTATGATAAAAAAAGTTTGCAGCAAAAAGCTCTTGGTAGTGAAGGGGTTAATATTTAATGCTTATGAATGCGCTACGCAGACACGTCACTGTTTCTGCAACGTAGCGTTTAAATGGTTTAAATCAGTCTCCGCGGTAAACTCGATTCGTGAGTGATTTGAGTCGTTTGCTGGAGAGCATTTGAAAACGTCAGTTCGGTTTCTGCTCATTCCGCCTGTATTTCAAGTGGTCAGTAAACATTTGGAACGGAGCAAGAAGTGTACATATTCTTCATCTTTCATCTCATTCATCTCAGTGCGAGTCACCGAGGAAATCTGTTATTTTCAGCCCCTGGTAAATTTCAGGATTTCTTGTCCATTAAACGGATTGTATTCAAATATAAAGGGCCCTATTACATTCTTAACGCAAAAACGCACGCTAAACGCGTGTTTTTTTGCGCAAAGCGTTAAACTTTAACGCACGAAGATCACCACTGGAATTACATTCCGCACGCATTTTTTCATCCGTCGGGGAAATTGCGCTCGTAAAAGTGACGCGCAAAAATGTGCGCAAAGTACCCGTGCGCGCAGAAATCAGTGAGCGCAATGTAATTTTTAACTCAAGTCGGTCAGAGTCCATAATTTTTGACACAAGTCCGTCATTTTTGTGCGGACTGTGCACAACATTCGTACGTTTTGACGCGTGTCCGTCATTTTTATGCAGACTGCGCACAACATTCGTACGTTTTGACGCGTGTCCGTCATTTTTATGCGGACTGCGCACAACATTCGTACGTTTTGACGCGTGTCTGTCATTTTTATGCGGACTGCGCACAACATTCGTACGTTTTGACGGAAGACAAGGTAGTGGCCGTCATTTTTGACGGATCTAGTAAAAAAAAGTGCGCATAGACGTTCTCCGTTGAGAATCCGCAGTTTGGTACGGTCAGGTTGTTACAATTTGCCGTTACCACCAGCTTTTCAAAGACGTTAAAATTATGTGTTCAAACGTTGTCCGTTAAATTTTGCGCTAAGATTGTAATACCATGCACGCACCAGCGCACAAACGCGTTTGCGCTCACAATGTTAAGTATAGGACACGTGCAGTACATTACGCTCGCGCAGGGTTCGCGCAGGTTCACCCGCGGTAGACGTTAACGTGCATTTTTTGCGCGGACATTGTAATACGACATTCTGCGCAAAGGGTTTTGCCCCTCGTGTTAATGCGTTTTTGCGCTAACATTTGCGCGAAGAATGTAATAGGACCCAAAGTATTTTCCGATATCAAAGAAATCAGGAGTTGATTTTTTTGCTGCTTTCGTACGTTTTTATGCTTTTCTTTCGCCTGTCTTTAGGAAGTAAAGCATACTCAGATAAATCACGTAAAATACTGTTAAATAATCCTCCGATTGAATATACAAACTGATGAACAGGAAGATTTAAAAAAAGTAACTTAATTATAATTATACATTTACATAATTTCATTTTTTTTAAACATATGCTTCATTTTTGGAAAAATTGTATCTTACTTAAAATCTTTTTTTTTAATAACGTAAAGTTTATTGAGAAGTCAGTCAATTTATACAGGGTAATTCAAAGAGATTCGAAAAGTCACCGCACGTTCGGTGACTTTTCGTTCTCTTCAATTCGGTTCCTTTTGCCGATCCCATTTCGGTGACCCTGCGGTGTATTCAGCAAGAACCACAGGGTCCCCGAATTGCAGGGAAAAGCTGCCGCAAACCCGACGAAAACTAACCGCAAAACCCAGCGAATGCACGCCGAAAACCCACAAAAACATCTGGATTAACCCGTCGAAGACGCCGGAAAAACCCGAGCAGGAGCCGATCACAAGCAGCGAAGCCACCGGAAAAAGCCAAGACCGCAGACGAAGGCAGTGAATACATTAGCAAGACAGTTTGCATGAATGATTGAAAAGTGAAACGCTGTTTGCAAAGAAACTACTGAAAATGTCTGAAATTTACATATGAGGTCCAGGGAATGATAATAAAAAGGGCTGTTACAGAAAAAAGAAGTAAAGTTAAAAAAAAAACAAATCGGACTTTTTTTAAAAAAAAATTAAAATCCAGAAAAATGCTTAAAATATCCTAAAAAATCTAGAAATAAAGAGACATTTTACTGCAGAATTTTATAATGAACGGTTTATTAGATATTGAATTAAAACGGGAATATTTTTAACGTTGAAGCCTATGGGATTCGCCTGAATAAACTTGCCGAATTAAACCACCGAATGGCAGGGCATTTCGCGAACCTTTCACTGCTGGTTTGTGTTCTCTGAATAGCTGAAGCATTGCTTCTCTATGGGGGATTCACTGCCCTCGAACAGGAACCGAACAGGCACCGTATGTGCAGGCAATTCGCCAGGATTTGGTGAATTGCCTGCTCTCTGGATAGCCGAATGGCCAAGAAAGGTAACCGAATGCTGATTTTCAGCGTTCAGTTACCTTTCTCAAGCAATTCGGAGCTCTTTGAATAACCCTGATAGTATTACCGTAACTCAGTAAAAAGGACAAGGTAAATAAAAAAGACGAAATAAAATTTTGTTTAAATATAAATTGATACAATTTTGTCACATGTCACTGATTTGTAGAAAGCGGGTGAGTAAAAATGGCTATTTATTACTGATATTTTGGAATTGTGATTTTTAAAACACTTCCAGAATGTAAAATAATGTCATTGTAACAGATCACAGTACCCCGTCAGGGTCACATCTGCATGTTCCTCTTCCTTGCTGGACCCCCTTTTCCCCTCATGAATCTCGTGTCTTCCTCCAGTTCTTAGCCACAGTTTAAAGACGGGTACACATAGAGAGCCTTGCTAGCCTCGCCAAGAAATAAGCCGTGGCTGTAGATCTGAGGTATTTCAGGATAAAAATGAAACAGTGAATGGAATATAGCTGCTCCCAAAACCATGAGTCGTGACTGCATATAGGGTCAGAATAGAACTGCTTTAATCAGGGACACACATATACAGTCATTCTTTACACACACAAAACTTCCCCTAGAAACCACTGGGGGACCCAACCAGACCAAACCAGACAATGGGACACATTTATATCTTTGAATCTGAAACCTAATTACAATAGGTGGACAATTAAATTAAACATTATGTAACATTTCTAACGAGGCAGGACAATGGTAATCGGAGTGATAAACAAGATACAGTCAGCAGATTTACAACCTATTTAAATAGAAGCAGATAACAACACATTCTGAAACAAGCATAAACTGGGAGGCTAATCCTATCAACAGATAACAGATATGCATGGACCAGACAATAGATGGTTAGACAATAGCATTCTTGCATAATCACAGATTACACAAACATTCTGTGCAGGAAAGACCACTGAACTAATATCGATTATGGAGCCTGCACCCTACAAATATGCCTCCATGCCTATGCACCCCAAATCCAAAGTGATTTACGTCACAGTCATTTTTTGGGGCATAGTGCCATCACGCGATAACAATATTTACACCAAGCACATTTTGGAAGTGTTTAAGGCGCGATTTAAAACTGCGAAGAAGTCATTCTGAGTACTTTGTTCGCTCAGAACACATCTTCCTTTCCTGCTGCTTCCTTTGGACCATTATCAGTTCAGGTATCATGGATTTAGCATGATAAATTTTGGTGGTACCCACTCCCCGCATAGTACTGCTGCCCCACCACCACAGACAGCAGTATCTCTGTCCCACATACTCACCTCATTGTGTTCCAGACCTATCCCACTCACCTCGTTGTGTCTCTGCACCATACCTCTCATTCAGTTGTGTTGTTCCTTATCCAACCCTGAATTGTGCTTTTGCCCCACCCTTCTCACCCTGTTGCCTCTTACCCTATTGTGCCCCTGCCCTATCTCCATTACCACATTGTACCTCTGCCTCATCCTTCTTATCCCATTGTGCATCTGCCCCATCCACGCCAGCCTGTTGTCTCTTTGCCCTATCCCTCTCACTACAGTGTGCCGTTGCCCCATCCAACTTATCCCATTGTGCCTTTGCCCCATCCCTCTCACCCTATTGCTTCTCACCATGTTGTGCATCCAACCCATGCCTTTTATCCCATTTTGCCTCTGCCTGATCCTTTTAAGTCATCTACGGAGTTTCGAAATATGCAAATCATCTACCCATCATACAGCGCTACAGAATGTGGTAGCGCTTTATAAATACTTGTAATTAAAATCTAGAAAATCTCAGTGCATTCCATAAAAGTTATTACCCCTCACTGACCATTGGAAAAGGTAGGAGGAATTTTTCAAGAGGTGGGTATTGCAGGCCCCGTTGTACCTCGTTATTCAGTAAAGTGTGGCCCCTGAGGACTCCAAAAAGTGCCATATCCTTAACCTTTGATTAAGCACGAAAGAAGCATGAAAGAACATGTTATAAAAATAATATATATATATATATATACATGCGCCCGAGCTATCTATCTTTGACTCAAAGAGCATTACTGTCCCGCAGAGCTTGCAATCTACTTTTCTATCATGAATAAAAAGGAAGGGACTGGTGAAACACAACAGGTAAGGAGATACAGACGCGCATTTAGATTGAGTCTCCATATTAAAAATCCTCGTCCATCCTGCTAAATTATGCTGACAATTCATATTACAATCTCCAAACACTTGACTGTTCTCCAAGCGAACCCCCCCCCAAACAAACCCCTTGGATTGGAAGTAAAACGCACCACAGTCCCCCACATGGACCCAGTTCAAGCAAAATGGATTTCTTGCTTATGAATATTGTTTGTAAACATGACAATCACTGTCATTTAAGCATTTAAACGCTTACTTGAATTTCAATTGGAATTTATTTCATTTACGCTTAAAAAAAAGAAGGATCAAACATCCTGTAATGTTTTCTATTTATCATGGAGAAAAAAGCAGAATATACACGTAATGAGCGGCTGTTGTTTTTCCTCCTCAATGTGTTTTCTATTTTACTTCTACTTGGGGGAAAAAAAGAGAATAACAGAGCTTTAAATTTAATGAAGTAATAGGTTCTTAAGAGATCCCTTTTCCTCCGTAATGTTTCGTAGACCATAAGGAGAAGAAAATTAGAAACAGCTAGAAAATGCAACATTCAAGTAAAAGTTTCTAGAATCATGATTGGCCCTCAGTGGTGACGTCGACATGCTGACTCGTCAGCCAGCGTGCAGGCATTCAGTCAGGCACACGGAGTGAGCGGAGGGCTATCCTGTAGCATGGCTCTTCTGCTCATGTCTGTCCCTCGGCCCAGCGGCATGCCATCAGAGTGGAAACCAAGCTTCACATCAAACTGGAAGCCAAATTTCCCATCAAACTGGAAGTGACAGCAAACGTTGGACAGGGGACTACTCAATTTTTTTTCTGTATATGTTTTAGAACTTAGCTGGTCAGCCATTAGACGTCTTGGGGTCCCCTACTGAATCATTAGTCGGACCCCATTCCCTCAATTCCCCTTGCAGTCAACTTTTTAAAAATAAAACATTTTGCCTCTTCTCCTCCCTAGTCTATTTCAGGCTAAAAGCCTTGTTGTTCAGTGAGAGGATAAAAAGTGTTTCCTGTTTGAAGAGCTCTGCTTAAGTGATGAGTCGTGAGTCAGAGTGCACTGATTGACCACAGATGCAGCGGCCCACTGGGAAATTTCTTAGCAGGGACGTGCAGTCAGTGGAGGCAAGGGAGGCACAGCCGCACCTGCCATTAAGTGATAAATTAATAAACTAAAAACAAACTCACCTGCTCCCCCGCTGTCAGCTCCATCCTCTGCCTCTGCAGGCATTAGTTTTCCCAGCCTACGCAATTTGCATAGCAGGATGTTTCCCCACTGCACTAATTGAGTAAACTGCTCAAGATGTGTGCAGCACACGTCAGAGATCACTGCTCATTAGTGCCGCACAAACTGACAGGCACTGATAGGGCATGGGAAAGCTTGGACCAATGGGAAAGCACCATTGGTCCAAGCCATTCCCAGAAAACCCCTACATTAGAGGACTGCCTCTGATTGACAGGAAGTCTAGCAGTTAGACATGCCCCTTCCTGGCAATGATACGACAGGCAGCCCTCCAATGCAGACTGTGAAAAGATTGCATGATGGACAACCCCTGACTGGCTGCATGGGGAGCTGCAGTCCAGGAGCCTGACACAGGGGTGCCCTGCTCTGCCACAGCTGGGGATGCCCAGTTATACCCCAGGCTGGTTATTGTCTGCTAACTGGGGCTGGAAGAATGCACAACACATCTGCCCCCAGGAGGGATCTGAGGGGGTGCAGCAGCAGGAAGCCCTCTTTGCCCAGCTGCAAGGTAAGTGACCTCACCGGGGGGGAGAGGGTTAATGATGGGGGGAGAGAGGCCATGGCTTTCCTCTGTGCTGATGTTCAGATAGTGCTTAGCTGCCAATCTGTATGATGTATTGTACCTCTAGCCAGGCTGCCTGGGGAGGGACAGGACAGGACAGGTGGGGGACTCAGCAGATGCAAAGTTGCCAGCAAGACTCTCTCAACTCCTCTTCTACCAGGGCTGTCAGATCACCGCGTGTGCTTCATGGGTCACTGGCTTTGGGCTGGGGTGTCAGATCTCCATTTTGCTCCCTGTCAGTGCCTGAAAGTGCTGCCCTGCAGTGTGCAGAAGTCAGGTTGGGTCAGTGGCTTGCTTTCCCTTCAGTATAATATGAATGACGCAAAATGTATAGGTGCTTTAAGGAAACCCAATGGATGTGGCCAGGCTCCTCTTAATACTTTTGTTATAGGGGCAGCATATAGAGCGGTGTGTGTGTGGGTTCTTACAGTGCCAGTCTCTTTACACACCCTTTCTTTCACATGGTGTGTGTGTGTGTGTGTGTTTTGCCAGGGGTAAGCGTTGGCTTAACCTTTTTTTATGAGCCTAAAATATCAGGGTTATTCAGAGAGAGGTGAAAACCTTGAATTGGCAGGAAAATGAACAGCCAATTTAGAAAGTGAGATAAATGGGAGAATTTTTCTGGTTTGACTATTTTGACCTAGAATTTTAACTTCTCCTGTCATTCTCAAGGTTTTCACCTCTTTCTGAATAGCCCTATATCAGGGTTATTCAAAGAGCGGTGAAAAGCAGAAGAATGATCCTGTATCAGGGCTATTCAGAAAGAGGCGAAAACCTTGGAGAATGACTGGAAGTTAAACTTCTAGGTCAAAATAGTCAAACCAGAAAAATTCTCCCATTTATCTCACTTTCCAAATTGTCTGTTCATTTTCCTGCCAATTCTCAAGGTTTTCACCTCTCTCTGAATATCCCTGATAGTGTATCCAGCACAATGATTCAATAATACTATCAGGGATATTCAGAGATAGGTGAAAACCTTGAGAATTGGCAGGAAAATGAACAGCCAATTTGGAAAGTGAGATAAATGGGAGAATTTTTCTGGTTTGGCTATTTTGACCTAGAATTCAATTCTCCACTCATTCTCAAGGTTTTCACCTCTTTCTGAATAGCCCTGTATCAGGGTTATTCAGAGAGAGGTGAAAAGCAGGCGAATGACTGGAGAATGGAAAATTCTAGGTCAAAATAGCAGATCATGAAAGGAAAATTTTTCTGGTTTGGCTATTTTGACCTAGAATTTTCCTTTCTCCAGTCATTCATCTGCTTTTCACCTCTCTCTGAATGAATAACCCTGTATGAAAACAAGGACCCAGGACTGTAGATTCTTCATTTAAGAAGTCTTTACCAATGCAATTTAGAAGGCATATTGTAAGATAATTGTTCTGTATAAAGGTCTGTGGGAACAGAATCGGCTTCCAGTCAGTCCTTACTCTCAGTGTCTGTCCTTCTGATGTACTAAATGCCTGAAGCCTCCTCTTTGGGAGCTAGAATGTTTTTTGGCTGTTTTGCATTTGTATATCTGGCTCTGATACTAACCAGTGCCTCACCAGCCACTGACCTCACCGCACGTCACTGTTTCTTAGTATACCAGTGGGATAGTCCTGGGTGGAATGGTGGGACCCTAACATCTGTGGCACTTAGACAAGCCACACAGGATTTTGGGACGGCCATGGCTACTGGAACAACTGAGCCCTGACCATATTAATTTTTGTTAACTGGAAACTAAACTTCCCATCAAACTTGAAACCCAAACTACCCATCAAACTGGTAATCCAAACTCCCCATCAACCTGAAAACCCAAACTTCCAATCAAACTGGAAAGCTTGCTTCCAATCAAACTGGAAACCAAGCTTCCCATCAAACTGCAAACCCAAACGTCCTATAAAATTGGAAAGCTAAACCTCGCATTAATCTAGAAACCAAACTACCCATCAAACTAAAAACCGAAACTTCACAACAAACTGGAAACCTAAATTTCTCATCAGAATGGAAACCCGAATTTCCTATCAAACTGAAAACCCAATCTTTGTGTCTAACTGGCAACCAAAACTTCCAAACTGGCAAACTGGAAACCTAAACTTCTCATCAGAAGGAAAACCCAAATGTCTCATCAAACTGGAAACCTAAACTTCCCATCAGACTAGAAATCCAAACTTCCCATTGAACTAAAAATCCAAACTTCCCATCAAACTAAAAATCCAAACTTCCCATCAAATTAAAAACCCAAACTTCCCAACAAACTGGAAACCTAAGCTTCTCATCGGAATGGAAACCCAAACTTCCCCTCAAACTGGAAACACAAACTTCTGAACAAACTGGAAGCCAAACTTCCCATCAAATTGAAAACCATAACATTACATCAAACTGGAAATCTAAACTACTTATCTGAATGGAAACCCACACATCACATCAAAATCGAAACCAAGCTTCACATCAAACTGAAACCAAATTTCCCATCAGACTGGAAAGCAAACTTCCTATCTGTAGATCCCAATGTCTTTTCAACACCGGTACAACAAAGTAAGATGTACTATAATAATGTGTTGTTAAATCCCTGTGACTTACTGCAATATTTTGCAATAATGGCAATTTGATGTTGATAATTTTAAAATGAAGCTAAAGGGAGTTCAGGCAGACTGCGCTATAAATTCCTCTGGCTTTGAACCCAGGAGCACAGATATATTCCCTTCTCCTAATTGATACCACCTTAGTTACTTTGCCTTCCCAAATAATTGAGCCTGCTGGTTTCTTAAGTACATTGAACGTTGGAAGCACAATAGATCTACGCAAATGTGACAACATATCTGCTTTATTTCATTTACCATCAGCCCCATAGAAGGGTAAACAGAATACTTTATATGTAAATAGTAAAAATGAAAGTGTCCTGAATTAACGTTTTATTAGACATTGGCACTGCTCTTCAGACTTTGCTTGGGTGGAATGGAGAGGTGTTTGGCTTGGCATGAATCAGCTGAAGTGGAGGTAATGCGCCCAGAACACAATCCTAGCTTTGTCCGAGGAGAAATGTTTAGCCATCCTGAAACAGAGTGGCCGGCGTGTGTATTTCAGGGATTAAGTAACACTTGCTATGCTGTAAGCATTAAAACTGGTAATGCAGACCCCGACGAGGAACATTATTCACGGCACCAGACAAAGCCGTTCCGGATCACTGTGAAGTCAATACCGTGTATTACAGCAAGTCTTTCATATGTAAAAATGGAAAGAAGGACCAGTGACTTGATAAAAAGGGACTCAGAATTGGGGTGATGGGATAAAAGAATAATTTGAGTTTGATTCTAATTAAAATAACTCAAAATCATATAAAACAACTAATCGGAATGCTCTTCATAGAATTATTAAACGGGCACTCCGTAAAAAAATGACCCTACTTTTTGCTCTTAAATAATAGATGGATGATTAGAAAAATAGATAAATGCAGAGCTAGATGGATAGATAGATATATAGTTACAGAGATACATGGAGAAATGGAAATATAGACAAATGGCTAGATAGAGATAAACAGGGTTATTCAAAGAGATCTGAATTGGGGCCGAAAGTTAACCGAATGCTGAAATTCAGGGTACAGTTACCATTCCTGGCCATTCGGCTATCCAGAGAGCAATGTTGGCGAATTGCCTGCACATTCGGTGCCTGTTCGGTGCCTGTTCGAGGGCAGTGAAATCCCCATAGAGAAGCAATGCTTCGTCTATTCAGAGAACACAAACCAGCAGTGAAAAGTTGCCAAAATGCCCTGCTGTTCGGTGGTTTCATTCGGCAGGTTTATTCAGGAGAATCCCATAGGCTTCAATGTTAAAAATATTCCCGTTTTAATTCAATATCTAATAAACCGTTTATTATAATATTCTGCAGTAAAAAGTCTCTTTATTTTTTAGATTTTTTTTAGGATCTTTCAGGCATTTTTTGGGATTTTTGTGCAAAAATGTTTTTTCCCTTTTTTTTAAATCGTTTTTTCTTTTTTCTGTAACAGCGCTTTTTATTATCATTCATTTGATCTTATATGTAAATTTCAGACATTTTCGCTCAGTAGTTTGCAAACAGCGTTTCACTTTTCAAACATTCAAGCGTACTGTTTTTTTTTTTCACTCCATTCGTCTGCGGTGTCGGGTTTTTTCCGGCGGCTGCTCTGCGCTGTGATCGGCCACTGCTCGGGTTTCTCCGGAGTTAATCCAGATGTTTTTGCGTGTTTCGGTGTGCAGTCGCCTGGGTTTTGCAGTGAGTGTTCAGCAGGTTTTCGGCGGCTTTTCCCTGCACTACGACGGCCCTGTGGTGCTTGCTGAATACACCACAGGGTCGCCAAAATGGGATCGCCGAATCAAGCCGAATTGAAGACAACCAAAAGTCACCGAACGTGCGGTGACTTTTCGATTCTCTTTGCATAAGCCTGATAGTTAATTAGATACAGAGATAGATGGAAATATAGAAAGATAGATAGATGGATAGATAAATAAATAGATAGAGGGATAGTTACAAATAGATGATCAACAGATAAATAGGTAGATTGATCGATAGATTATTAGATAGATAGATAAAGATGGATAGATAAAGGTCTGTTCACTATAGGGTGAAACTCAGGAGAAGTGGCTGGAGAAGAGAACAATCTAGAGCAAATAGCCGATTTGGAAAGTGAGATAAATGGGAGAATTGTTCTGGTTGGGCTACTTTGACCTAAAATTTTCACTTCTCCATCCAATTCTCCTCAGTTTCTACTTTACTGAATAGACCTGATAGAATCAGACAGATATCTACACAGATAGATGGAAAGATAGAAATATAGACATATGAATCGATATAGTATAGAGATACTAATAGATAGATACAGAAATATAATTGATGGATGGATTCATATTTAGCTAGATATGGATAGACAGATGGATAGATAGATAGATAGATAGATAGATATGGAGATAGATAGATAGAATGGCTAGATAGATAGATAAATATGGAGATAGATAGATAGATAGATAGATAGATAGATAGATAGATAGATATATAGATAGAGATAGATAGATAGATAGATAGAATGGCTAGATGGATGGATGGATGATGGATAGATAGATAGATATGGACAAAAGGATGGAAGATAGCTAGATATGGACAAAAGGATGGAAGATAGATAGATAGATAGATAGATAGATATGGACAAAAGGATGGAAGATAGATAGATAGATAGATATGGACAAAAGGATGGAAGATAGAGGGATAGATAGAATGGCTAGATAGATAGATGAATAGAATGGCTAGATAGATAGATGGATAGATGGATAGATAGATTAGATAGATAGAATAGATAGATAGATAGATAGATAGATAGATAGGCTAGATAGATAGAATGATAGATGGATAGATAGAATGGCTAGATAGATGGATGGATGGATAGATAGATAGAATGGCTAGATAGATAGATAGAATAGATAGATAGATAGATAGATAGGCTAGATAGGCTAGATAGATAGAATGATAGATGGATAGATAGAATGGATGGATGGATGGATTGATAGATAGATAGATAGAATGGCTAGATGGATGGATAGATAGATAGAATGGCTAGATGGATGGATGGATGGATGATGGATAGATAGATGGATAGATATGGACAGAGAGATAATTAGCTGATACAGAGAAAGATGGATGATGTATAGATAAAGATAGCTAGATATATGTAGATAGAATGATGGATATATATACAGAGATAGCTGGATAGATAGATGGATAGATAATTAAATGTATACAGACAAAGATGGATGATAGATACAGATTTATATATATATCGATAGACAGATAATTAGATACAGATCTATAGATAGATACAGATAGAGAGATTGATAGATACAATTATAGTTTGATTGATTATAGATACAGAGATAGATGTATAGATAGATACAGAGATAGGTACATAGGTAGGTAGATATATGTATAGATAGAGAGATATAGAGGTAGATTTCTAGATTTCACATCTGCATGGAGAGAACCTGTGGAGTCATGGGTTCGATCCCAGCGAGCAACCTCTCCAGTAAGTGTCCTTGGCAAGACACCTAACGGTACATACTCGCCACCCAGGACATACTTGAAACCGAGAGAAATCTCAATGTATCCTTCCTGGTAAAATCCTTTCTCAAAAAAAATATATGTACAATGTTGCATACTGATAATATAGACAGACAGAAAAACAGATGCAGAAATACGTCTAGATTGGGAAATCGTATACGATTATACAGTTTATGATAAATTGTATATATAAAATGATCTATTACACATTGCAAGTTAAACATTTAAGGTAAATTGCCGTATCACTGTAATGCTATATCACAAATCAAATCAGCTTAATACGCCTAAAAACAACACGTTCCAATGAAATCGCAGGGTATTCTTATATTTCACGTGGAGCATCAAGATTGACAGCGTGATTATTACAGCTGGGGAAAATATAAATCATTAAAGTTAAATATCTCGGATACATTGCAAATTTGCATCGCATGAAAATAAACAGACCCTTAAACACAACAATACACCGATGCCATTGATGTGGTGTATGCTTTTCTTATACACACAGCTGATTTCCTAAATATTTTTGGCCTCAAACTAAATAGAGGGGAGGTTTTTCTTTTTACTTTTTTATTTTTTTTTAAGACCGGAAATACCTAAGAGTTTTTATGAACGGAATATGGCACATTGCTCGGCTGCAGCATTTCGGCTTCCCGCTTCAATGTATCCAAGTCTCCCTTTTGAATCTAACACTATAAACACGACCAGTGGGTTTAATAAATGCCCCCAGCCCCCCCCATGTCCTTCACGTCCAGAGGGTTTAATAAATGTCTCTCAAAGTAGGAAATTAATTTTTAGGAAGGAAATTTTATTTAGGGTGTAGTTTTTGGCAGGTAGCTCAAATACACTCGAATAAATCAGGAAGTCGTTTTCAGAAAAAAAGTTAAGGCAGTCCGTGAAATCATTTGGAGTGTGGTTTTACACCACAAAACTAGCTTGGAACGTGAGCTTTTCAACGAGAAATAGTGTTTTGTTAACCATCGTATACTCAGATGTTTTCCATCCATGTTAGTTGTGATGGTCGGTGTCACACACACACACACATATTATACATGTTACAGGTAAATCCGTAGCAGATATAATATATCTAGCTTCATATACCTAGCTTCATCACCATCCATAATGGTGATGAAGCTAGGATTACCCAGCTAAAACTGACATTATTCAGCAGCTATGGATAAAACCCAAATTATTATCATCATCATCATCATTTTTGTAGCTCTAACAGTTTCCAAAGTGCTTTACAATAACCAATGGGAACAGGACAAAATGAATAAAAAAACTTAGGAATAGAAGTGTGACGGAACAGCCGCCAATGTTTATTTTCGTTTATATTTCCTTACATTTCATTGCTCTGTATTTATTGTTGGGTGAAATACTGTGTTTTTCCCCATGTGTAATCTGTAACCATTTGCCATGCTCCCACCCCTCCCCCAGGTCTGACTGTAACCAGAACTTTTTATCAGTTTCCTTTGTTAGGCGACAAGGGTGTGTGGGGAGGCTTTGGGAGGCTCTGGTGTAGAGAAACGCAGGGGTGTGGTTTTTATGTTTGAATGTCTCACTGAAAACCTCTGAAAAAAGGGATAAACACAGTTTATGTGTCGTCTACTCTGTGGGGGTATGAGCAGCTCCTTGTAAGGGGAAAGGGGTGCCCAGATGGAGGTCCCCAAGCTTGGGGGTACCAGGATCCGTAACAAGAAGCAAGAGGTGTAGAGAGCCCTCCTCTAGAGGATTTGGGGTAGAGAAAGACAAGACTAGAGAAGTTGGGGTAGAGGAAGACAAGACTAGAGGAGTTGGGAGAGGAAGACAAGAGACGTTTTACTGGTTGTCAAGGTCATTAGCACATGCGTTTGAGGAATGGTGGGGATAAGGACGTGGCCTCTATCATGATATGGAAGTAGGAGAGGAGAGCGAGAGATCGGCATCAGTAATGTGGTACGTTAATCTGAAGAGATGGGTTTTAAGGTTTTTCTTGAAGTTCTGAAGAGTCTGATGGCGCAAGATCATTCCACAGGACCAGAGCTGCCCTTGAGAATTCTTTTTGGCGAGAGTTGGCGGTGCGGGTGGAAACGGAGGACAGGCGGAGCTCGTCTGCTGATTGGAGTGATCTAGAAGAGATGTGCTTGTGGAGTAAGGAATATATGTAAGGAATGGGTCTCGTTGTTGAGGGCTTTGAACGTTAGCATCAGTACTTTAAATCGTATCCTGAAAGGTACAGGAAACCAATGAAGGAAGAAAGGAAATAAAACGTCTTGGTCTTCTCAGGCTGCACCTGCAGATGCCCTGAGAGTACACTTGTTCTGGTCTGATTCTGGACCATTGTAAACGTATTTTCTTTATTGCCAAGGGCTCTAGAACATACCCTAAAGTCTCAACACAAATCGGACCTGGGAGCTGAAGTGCTGAAATTTTTGAAAAACTCAGAGATCCGTTATATACGTCAATACACACGGAGCTGTAATGTACATGTAGTAGCACTTTTTGGCCAGCAGAGGGAGTCTTCTGCCTGTCAGGTAGGATATACCTACAGTGAACATATATAGAGTGACGCTCCTATTCTTCTGTTTATTTTTATAGTGTGGGTAATTGAAAGTGATTTTCCATAAAACCAATGGATCCGGACGGTAGTTTCATGGGTAACTTGGTAGGGAAAGTGTCAAAACACCTCCAAAAAATATCCATTTTGGTAAATAACCCCATGTGCTTATATAAAATTAAGAAATCGTTTCATAATTTCTAATCCAGCCTTCCATTATAAGTCTACACACTGTCTACGCCAACAGATATGATCACTATCAGAAACTTAGAAGCCAAATAGCGCTGGAAAACGACTTAAAAATGTGAAGGTCGGCTGCCTCCGTCATAGTAGAAACCCACAGAAATCTGTAATGGTTTAATAGCTCATAACGAAATGTTTAAGGCTGCAGCACACGAGTAAATGTTCATCTGTCCACCTCGACTGGGCAACGTCTTCAGCATTACGTCTGCTCGTTTCATTCATTTACTGTAATTTTGACATCCCCAAATTAACAAATAAGTGAAAACATCTTTATTTTCAGCCGTTTCTTTATGGCAATTAGATCCTCCGAATATATTTACAGCAAAAATAATCCTTGTTTAATGTTCTTATTGAAAGTAACATATTGATTTTTAATCTGTGTTTTCTCCGGCATCTGTTTCGAGTTTTGTATAATACTCAGCCCTTTGATCACGGTTTGCTCCCCCCCTCTTTTTCCTTTTTGATCTCGCAATCAGAGCTGAAACGAAAAAAAAAAAAAATGCAACGAATGAAATAAACTCCATAAATCTGGGGCAGAAAAGGAACTGTTTGACGATGACCTCTTAGAATACCGTAACGCAGCTCGAACGTGGTGCTGCGGGACAGTCGAATTGACACGTGGAACTTTTTCGCAGCGATGTGCTCATCACACACGGAGAGGAAACAGTTACGATGTATAATAATTACTAATCTCGTAAATGGAGGGATTTATGAAAAGCACGGTAAAGCAGTGTTACTGTGCCACCGCGTCATAAAAGATGCACTTAGCACCATACTTTGAAATGAAATGCCTTTTTAGTATTGAGGAAGAGAGAGAAAGAGTATCTGCCTTTCATCAAGTCGGCAGAAGATATGAAAACGCTGCTACATTTACTGTGAAATTACAGGAGGCAGACCGCTGAGCTCATGAGACATGATAATAATTTGGGATTTCCTCTGTCAGGCGACTAAATGTTATATGATGATAATTTATTAGAAAAAGGGACAGTCGCGGTTTAAGAATTTACTCAGATTCAGAAAAAAAATTGCATATTGTCAAATTATACTCGGTAAGCTATTAAATTTTATATTTCATTCCCGATATTTACAAAAATATTAAAATGAAATATTTTGGTCTTTTTTTACAATTTGGAAACGTTTGTAAGTTCAGGATTACATTACAGCTTTGCATACTTCCTTTGTAGTCATTTTCTAATGTCCGTGTACGAATACAGTGAACACCATTCCTTTATTTATCTTTATTAGATTTTATATACTTAAAACTTAAAGAAAACTGTATTTAAACCTTAGATAAAACTAGTTTTGAGTTCAGCATAGGGTCCAATATATCAGAATATCCCACTCAAAACCACAACTAAAAGAATCTGTAGAATCAAATAAATGTCAAAGGTAGGGTTCCCAGGTCGGCCATGTTTTCCTAGACACATATTACTATTTCAAGCATAGGAAGAGGTACATAAGGAGCTGCCACGCAACATGTTTAACTAATATGCTTCAAAGAAAAATCCATTTCCTAATCAAGATGGGTCACCGGGGATTCCTGTTTGATATCTTACCTGCAGCATATGGATTCTGCATACTGTAGGGTTACGGTTTTCACGCACTTCCCATCAGCATAAATACATTATATGTCAGGAAAGCATGGCAGCTCTGGCTACCCTAGTCTTAGGTCAATGATTCCTTGTTCTTATCAACAGAACCAGTCCTCGTCTGTAGGCAAAATGTACTTTCTTCAAAGTAGCTTGTAGATATGTTGAAACTGTGTCATGACTGCTCTGATAACCTGTAGTATAGCAAGTTTCACATGGGATAAAACTGATTTTCATGGGTTTTATCTACTCTTTAATCAAAGCCGATTGAGAGGGACACTGAGCTGTGAGGTGGCTGGATCCAGCACTGAGGGACAGGGAGGGATCAGGCCATTCATTAACCCTTTGTGTCCTGAGCCCTGTGAGGCGGCAGATCCGCCTGGTGAATCCAGAGAGGAGATCCAGGCTGAGGGTCCTGGCAGTGAGCGGCTTCTTTACCATTATTGGCGACACTGAAGAAGTGGATCGAAGGGTTTATGGGCACCTGGTATAAGTCCCTGCTCGCTTTACCCCTGAGAGCCGGCTGTAGGCTCCCCAGAATGTGAGTTGAACACAAATGAAACTCAATTCCATCGAGTGTTGATGTACTGTGCAATTTTTGTTATTTTTTTCAGTTTTTTCCTGCAGTGCACGTTTTACTATCTACACTATAAAGAAGATTACCGCTTGAAGATAAGAACTACTGTCTATGGACATATAGTGTGTCTTTCCCACTTCCTTATGGACCTTGGTCTTTTGAGCGCTATGTTGTAATCCTTTTGTCTAGTTGTTATTCAGGTGTTTAGAGAAACCTCCATACACAACATTTAGCGAGTGGGTTAGACACTCGTATCCGGTGGGTGCTTCATCCTTTTTCTCTGTTGAGAATCGACCTCACATCTAAGAGTAAACCATGTCGACTGGTTTCCATGACTGTTCCACCTTACACTTTGGTGGCAGCCATGTTTGAGGAGATTTAGAATGAGGTGCACTGGAAAGGCTTCGGCAATATTTAATCATAATTTGTAACTAAATCCTCAAGAGTTTGTTCAGTGAGATGTTTTTAAAATCTTTAAAGCTATGTTAAAGTGGAGGTCTCTTATGTTGAGTTAAATGGTCTTGGAAGCACCCAGATGTAGGTAGCATACATGACGATGACATAGCTAGCTGTGATGTTGGCTGTTTGATACACGCCTTACATCCTGCAGCAGAAATGTGGGGAGGATACCTGTATTCTCTCATTAGGTACTACTTTGAATATTGACAGAAACGTGTCAAACCAGAGGAAATTTAACTGAAATTCGAACAAAGGCAACGTCAAGGTTAATACATAGGGGACAGGAATAGCGCTTTCTAATTATGTAGCCTTAGACCTGCAGTCCGTAGAAAAAATGGGATGTTGCTAAACAGAATGACACTAATTAAAAGAAGCTCATATATCATTAGAGAGGAGAGAGTCAGGATTGTTTAGAATATCACCGTTTCGTTGAGTAAATCTTGGCTGATTTCACAGCTTTAATCTCAAACTCTGTGTTAATTTTAGCTCAGAACAAAATAACATTCTTGCAGGATTACAGTTGGAAAAGAGACCAGAGATCTTTAGGATGATTGAGCACCCAAGACTTTTCTGAGCAGAACTGGATTTCCTAGTGGAGTTAAGGTAATACGAAATAAATTATAATATAATCAAGCGGTACATATAATGTAACACGTCTCAAGACAAATTCCAAAGCATTTCCAAACAGCTCGGCTCAGTCCTTTGTCCACTTACTTTTTTCCGACTGTTTTTTTTTAATCACGCATTAATAGTTTTTAAATTGTTATTGTATTCAAGATCATATTTAAAAAAGAAGCCAACTACACAGACTTTTTTTAATTGCCCACTTGTGATCCAAAGTTGATAACAGCATTGTAGCACTTGTAAGTAAAAAAATTATAATCTGAAAAAGGATCTGTTACGGGGCCTAGGTCGTCCTCCACCCTCAGTGACTGCACCGTGTTGGACTGAGGTTCCATCTTTTAGAGATTGTTACAAATGCTCCTTTCATTCTTGAGAAAATATTAGCATGTTTGCCAATATTTAATATGATGCACTAATACTGCAGAATCTTTACAGGGGAAAGAGGATCAAATATGGCAGCAGGAATTCTTAAAATAAGGAAGCGGTAAGGGAACGGTGGCCTTGTAGTTAGAGACACAGAGGCTCGGAGGGAATTGCAGACAACAGATAAAATATAGAGAGAGCAGAACACTTATATTTGATGTATTCCTGTGAGGAGCAGCAGATGAAAGAGGAGCAGGGTCCTGTTAACAAGGAAGGTGTTCAACACCATGAGACAGGTTTGGTTGACTTTTCGGTTAGGAGAATGTTGTTGTTCCTGCTGCTATGAAGTGTTTTCACTTTGTTCTAACCTGTTCTTTTGCTGCTGTGAGAATCAGTAAAAAACATGAAAACAAACATTAGCCTCCGAGACTTTATTAAAATTTGAACTTTCCTTCATTACTTTATGAAAAATCAGTAATTATATTCGAAAGCGTATTAAACGATTCAAATGAAAAAATGATAAACACTTTCCATAAATGGGCATGGTAGAAAATCTTGTATGAGACAATATTGATGACCTCATTGATCTAACAATCAAGTACTTGATGCAGAATAGCACATATCAATGGGAAGCAGTCCATAAATAAGGAGCACAAATTATACAAGTATATGGTATAATGTAGGCCTGCAACTTTGTTTTATTAATACCCTGACAATTGCAACAGCTCCTTCCATCCACTATATGCTCCTTCCACCTTTGCCATCTCTGAAGACCACCAATGTTATTAGTCAACTAGTTGGTATGTCATCTTGGTAGACACGTCCATTTTGTTTACTCTTCAATAAGCACATAACACAGGTCAGTGATAAGCTTCACACTGTTCCCATACTATTTAATTTATTGTTCTATTCAGCATGCACATTGGTGGTTCAGAGTCGCCATTATGGTGGGCTGTCTCAGACCTCTCATTCTGGATTATCGAAGAGGATTTATTTATTTCTCCTGGCTGGAGGAGAAGAGTATACTACTGAGGTGACATTTCTTTCTTTTCAATGAGGCCTGCTGACATTTCTGGTATTAATGCAATGATGATATGCACCCTATTAAATTCCGTTGTCTCCTCCAGCAGCCACTGTTTTGACAGCCGGGAAATAATGTCCCCCTCCAGACACAAGATCGGCAAGTGGAATGGGAAGTGGATATTGAAGAAGAGGGTTGAGGGTCTAACAAGGTTAAGGAATTTGCGTCCATAAGACATTTTGCTACCTTGGGATTCACAGCCAATAAGATGTTGCCCTGATGAAAATAAAACCAACCTGCCTTGCCGATTTTTCAAATGCTTGGTGGGTTTCAGAGCATCCCACCCATGTCTGCACTGCAATTTGTAAGTAGTAGTAGTAGTAAGCTATTTTACAAGAAAATGGTAGGCCCTTAAGGCATTCCTTCTCATGAACCCATCTTAACAGTACGATCTTGACTGAAAGCAGAAGAAGTAACTGAAAAAGGGAGATGTTAATTATTAACCCTTCATGACCCACATCAGCAAAACAAGATGCCCCACATGGCCATGCATGCAAGTCATTGGTTAATCAGCTTTGGTAAGGTTAGCCGATGCTTGTCGCAACCCCCAAGGGCTGACCATCAGGAGTCGATTCATGCTTTCAGGCAGAGGGAACCCCTACACTTTGAAGGCCTGTCACCGCCGACAGGGACAACCAAGGGGACACTCTGCTCATCATGGCTATTTACTTAAATGAATGTGGTCACGTTGGCTTGAGGGTCCCATTAAGTATATTGGACATTACATGTATAATAATAATGGATCTGTATCTTCATCTCCTAGATGTCCATTATTCAAGTGGGAGACCTGCAGCGGCTAGGCCTGATCCTACACCAGTGCAAGAAAAAACACTCATATTATTAAGTATGGAACAGTGCGGGTGAACTCATATTTACATTGTCTATGAAAAGTTCTTTAGAGAACATTCTGTGGTCTGCGATAGTGTTTATAAAGTCAATGGGACTATTAGAAATTCCTTTTTTTTTTAAAGTCTGTAAAATTAGGCCAACATCAGACTTCCTATTTTGGCGCCGACCACAGACATTATCCGCGATTAAAGAGTTTTTGATTAATACGAGATATTTGCCAAAGCTACACATGCCACGTATGATCTCAATTACAATGAAATCTTATTCTTCAAGGCTTCAGCTTCACAATCATTTAGTAATTTATTTTTTGTTTAACTTGGATCTTGCTCGACAACAAAGTACTTTAACAAAACTATTACCAATTGTGAGTCTATTAAGAAATATACATCTCCGTTCGTAAATCTGCTTTTTCCACATTTTTTTTGCTTACTTAGTCTTCCATATTGGCAATTCTTCTTGACGGAAGGACGTAGATAGTTTTCAGGAGGATAAATAATTAGCAGTGGGTGTTCGCGAGGACTTTTTGGGTGTCCATTGTCAAAACACACTGCTACAAGGCAAAAATTAAATAACTTTAATCAATAAATACGGATGTGTCCATAGACTGGAAACCATGTAATGCCACCTTGCTGAGTCTTCCGGGAATGGATTGATATTTAAATGGGGATATTTCGATTTTCATTATTGTTTTTATAGACGGGGGTTTCCAACGATGACTCTTCAGCTGTTGTTAATTTACAATTCCCAGGAAATTATCTAATCATATAAATTAGAGGATATGTAGACACCCTAGAAAAGCTGGTTATAATCAGATCTTTATTCAGTCAAACGTGTCAACTGGATTCATTTTCTCAGTAAACTCTCCGGAACTGCTAGCTAAAAGATGACCTACATGAATTCAATCAAAGCTTTAGTTCCTATATACGTTCAATATGTGAATATAGGATCATGAAGATAACATCAAACCAAAGTTTTCCATCAGTGATGAGTGAGAAATGTGGCCAAATTTTTACTCTACTGAAAAATATAGTTCCCTTTTTTACCCTAAAATAATTGGGCAGATGCTTCTGTTATCATCTGACCAATTATTTTTTAATCTGTGGTTTTATTCTCACCGATTTTACTCACGTTTTGTCCCTCGCCCTTTTCTTCAGCGCGGGGACTCCCGAACTTGAAAGCTCCTGAAGCCTTTCTATGCAATGTGTGCCCTAACGCAACTTGCGTAGCATAGGAACAGCAAATTGCTCACCACTACGGGACTTTCGCCCTTTATGTATTATTACTATTATTATGCTTTATTTATATAGCGCCACAAATTCCGCAGCGCTTTACAAGATCAGTGTACAAGTTGATACATTAGAATACCACACATGGATGATGACCTGATACAGGGGATCCCTGCGCCCAAGTGAACTTACAATCTATGAGATGTACAAGTATTTTGTGAGGTAGGCGCATCCATATCGTTAGGTGTCTTGCCCAAGGACATTCGCTGGTGGCATCTTCTGAGTGGGAGAAGGTTGTCTTTCCACGATTGTAAAGCAGAGCCCTGGTGGTTAGGTTGACCCACTTCTC
Organism: Leptobrachium leishanense; assembly: GCA_009667805.1. Lineage (NCBI taxonomy): Eukaryota > Metazoa > Chordata > Amphibia > Anura > Megophryidae > Leptobrachium > Leptobrachium leishanense. Next base: position 157,246,089 of record CM019070.1, on the reverse strand, counting down.
GTAAAGTTGAGACTTCTCCAGAGTTGTTTTGGAGGGATATGCTTAATGGTATTTTGACTTGCTTGTCCATGGTTGAAGGGTGTTACTACTGGACTCCACGGCCGATATGTTGTGGGGTAGGCAAGCATGTACCGTTAGGTGTCGTGCCCAAGGAAAGTTAGTCTAGAGGTGCTCTGGCTGGGTTTCGACCCTGGGTCTCCATGCTTATAGAGCAGTGATGTTACCTCTACTCCATCCAGCCGGTACCCTACATGAGTTCTGTATTGCCTGCTCAGATCAATGGATCCATCCGATCCATCAGCTGCCTCTCTGAGAATGCTCTCTATTGCGGGTGGTCTCATGGTGACGTTGGCACTCTCTCTGCGTGCTGATGTCACCAGTGACCGATCTGGTGACGAGTAGCTGGGAAATTCAAAAATCCCGGCTGCTGGTGACACTGGGTGGGGAGGAGGAAACTCCTCCAATTAACTCCGGGTTTCTATGCTATAGGTTTGACTATACATTTTTCAGTGAGCTATATAGTATCTGAGTTGTACTAATATTGCATTCCATTCCTGGTAGTAAAGATACAATGTGTGAGTGCACTCTCGGATATTGTATATACTTATCTTAAATTTTTCTTTTTCGATGAGGAGTGATAATATTTCAGGAAGCCGAAAGCCCACATCCAGTATGATAACCTTTCGGGGGGTTGATTGCCCGCATCGAGTGAGGTCCAAGCGATTTCTTGTTGGGGGCACTACAATCCAAGTTAAATCATACCAATGCACTGATCCAAATTAATATCAATTTATTAAAAGATAAACAATAAAATCAAAGATATTAATCCAACGCGTTTTGTCTTTTATGACTTTTTCAAGTCAAGATTTTCCTTGAAGATAATCCTTGAAAAAGTCATAAAAGACAAAACGCGTTGGATTAATATCCTTGATTTTATTGTTTTATATTTTAATAAATTGATTTTAATTTGGATCAGTGCATTGGTTTGATTTAACTTGGATTGTAGTGCCCCCTACAAGAAATCGCTTGGACCTCACTCGATGCGGGTAATCAACTCTCCGAAAGGTTATCATACTGGATGTGGGCTATCGGCTTCCTGAAATATTATCACTCCTCATCGAAAAAGAAAATTTTAAGATAAGTATATACAATATCTGAGAGTGCACTCGCACATTGTATCTTTTCTGTCTTTGGAGGGTGAAAAGGAGGAATCACCCAGAGTAGCACCGCCCTTTAGTGCTTTAGAAACCATTTTTATTCATTCCTGGTTGTAGCCTTAGATAAGTATTTTGATCTGATTTTTTTTTTTTTTAATTTATCTTCTAATTAAGACTTTTTTTTACACATTTATGAATTAAAGTATCCCTCGGGATGTACTTTTTATTATTTTTAAAAAATTCAATTATAAGTGTCCATTTTTAGAATTTTGAAGACGGCGAGCAACTTGTGCAGCACCCCCTCCACAACATGTTCAAGAGGGGGCTCCTCTTGAATCCAGACCTGGAGCCGGTCACTGCAGACTTTCATATAGAAACCTACACACGTCTAAATAGTTTCATGCAGGAAATTTGTTCTTCGGGACGTTTTTCGCCGGTTATTTTAATCAACGTAAAGATTTTTAATTAATAGTTTCTTGCCTGTCAATTTATCGAGACTTTTCGATGGGGGCTCATGCTTCAGACTTCAAAGCCAGCCTTGCTGTCATGCGTTTCACAAATTTATATAGTGAAGAATGAAAGAAAGTACAATTTTAAGCTCCGACCGCTGGTAATATACACACAGTCTGACAATTTCACCTTTTATTTGGTTATTTGAAGTTCTAATTTCAAACTTTATTATTATATCTAGAGGTTTGTCATTCCTGCGTTCAATGGCACCTCAACAAATCCTGCTTTACGACGTGTTTAAATAATTTTAATCATTTCAGGTAAGTCTAAAGCTTTTGTAAACCAGCTGGTTTATGAATGAATAAAGTAATGTAACTTTTCTTTCTTTCTTTCTCTCTTTCTTTTTTTTTTCCTTTCTGGCTTTCCGTAGATGTATTTTTCCACGGGCAAACAGAATTAAACAGGGACGGCAAAACGACTGGTTCGGTGCTATTTTGGAGCTACTTTTTTCAAGAGCTTCACTGAAATGTATTTAAATCACCATTAAAGCTAATACCTAAAATAATTCTGTTTTGGCAGGTTGTTGCTTTATATAAACTATTACCGTTACTCCTTTTCGCAACTGTTCTATAGGCATAAAAACTCAAACTACTTAAATTGTATAATATTTATAACAGGATAAATTATAATATACAAATTGTGTAAAAAATAAATATTAAATAAATATAATTAATTTATATACATAAAAATAATTTAAATAAATATTAAAAAAATTAATATTATATACAAATTGTATGATATTTATCACAGGATAAATTATTATATACAAATTGTATAAAAAATAAATATTAAATATAATTAATTTATATAAATAAATATTAATTAAATAAATATTAAATATTAAAAAAATAAATATTATGTACAAATTGTATAATATTTATATCACATGAGTTACTAAATTCAAGGTTCCAAAGCCAGAGAACCCTAACTTTATTAGGTCATTGGCCCACAATGTCTATGAAACTCCTGCTTAAAGAGACACTCTACTCATTATGGCCACTTTATTGTTTTAAGGAGTGAGGAGTGCCCCCTTCTCCCCCTCCCTGCTGTCCTGATCTCATGAAAACACTGGGTAAAGATGAGCAGTTTCCTCCACCCCTCCCAGCGTCACCAGCAGCTGGGATTTCTTGAATTTCCCGGCTGCCAGTCATCAGATCGGTCACTAGTGACATCTTCACGCAGAGAGCCTGCTGACATCACGCTCTCTGAGACCTCCCGCTATAGCGAGCAATCTCAGAGAGGCAGCCAATCGATCAGATCTGCGCATGCACGCGCAGAGTTAAAACTACATTCATCCTCTGCTATCTGAATACCCACTCCCCCTCTGAGCGCTCCCAAATGCAAAACAGTTGAGATGTCAATCACACAGCTTCAGAAAAGGGCGACTTGTACAAGCAGAAAAGATGGCCGCCTCCATGAGAAGATAAGTTGGGTTACATAGTTACATAGGCCGAAAAAAGATATACGTCCATAGAGTTCAGCTTTTCACACATCACCTACTGTGGTTGATCCAAAAGAAGGCAAAAAACTCAGTCTGTAGCTCTCACGAATATGCAACAAATAGGGAAAAAAATCTTTCTTGTCCTCAGAATGGCGTCAGATTTCTCCTTGGATCAAGCAGCCATTATCACCTATTAAAATTTATAACCCTTAATATTGTGATTTTGCAGGAAGTCATCCAGTTGTTGTTCAAACGTCTGTACAGTCCCAACCACCTCAACAGGCATAGAATTCCACAGCTTTATTGTTCTCACTGTAAAATAACCCTTCTCATGCTTTAGGCTGAATTTCTTTTCGTCCAGTCTAAATGGGTGACCTCGTGTCCTGTGTATAGTCCTTTTAGTTAAGAACTTAAAAAAAACCTCACAAAATTCTATTTCAAGTTGTAAAGTAAGAAGGTTTACTGGTTAATTAAGATGCAAATGAACAAATATCAAAACCACCCACAATAAACGGTGGGTATGATTTAACACTTTTGCCAGCATGACCGTTGAAATGGACTTTAATATCAACACCACCCACAATAAACGGTGGGTATGATTTAACACGTTTGCCAGCATGACCGTTGAAATGGACTTTAATATCAACACCACCCACAATAAACGGTGGGTATGATTTAACACTTTTGCCAGCATGACCGTTGAAATGGACTTTAATATCAACACCACCCACAATAAACGGTGGGTATGATTTAACACGTTTGCCAGCATGACCGTTGAAATGGACTTTAAATGGTCATGGTTTAATGAGTGCTCCCCTCTGGCTAGAAAACTGCAAGTACACCTATGCTCATCGGCCTTCCTGGGTTTAGGTCAGGAATGCACAGAGCTATATTGAGAGACATCGGATTGGCTGTAAACTCAAGCAACCGTCCAACCCCTTGACAGCCCCGCCTTCAAAAGAAGCAGAGGATATCCGAGTGGACGAGAAGAGATGGAGAGCCTTGATTGTAGAGAAAGATAAGTTTTTAAGGGACATTCTGCAACAGGGATCTTAAACTCCGGCCCCCCCAGATGCTCCTGAACTACATCCCCCATGATTTTCTGGCCATCGACTGCGTTCAAAGATTTCTGAGAAATTCAGGCCATCAACATCTTAGGGGCCAGAGTTGGGGAACCCTAATCGAGGGGAAAATAAAGTGGGAAGCAAGTAGGATTCAGGTCAGGTGAACCCCAAAGATCTCTCCACCCATCTTACCTTAAAGTGTCCCTTTAAATGCTTTTTATATGATGTGTGTTTTTGTTCCACGTAAGAAACGCAGAGATTTTTTTGACAAAGCTGCTTAAATATGTAATCCATCACTTGTCATAGCACGCACATTACCTACTTCACCTACTGAACACTATTTAAATTAGTAGCCTAATTTAATGGTAATTCAAAGCGAGCATTTCAAAGAAAAAGCAGGTGTATAATGTGACAATGATTGATTGATTTGAGGAAGTATTGCAACACTGATCAACATAATGTACACTATGGAAATTTAAGCCCAGTTTGTTTATTAGGAAGCTGGCAGATCAGGTATTTATGCATCTATTAAGCTGTTTAGCCTCGAGAGATTCACCAGCGTATGTTAGAAGAATTCATATCTAGGAAATACATTTGAATAAATAAAATGATTTGAAATGTACAAAGTAGTTTCCTTGCGCTGTCGTCTTTTCAGCGCACAGCTTTTATTTTCTGAATTATGAGTAAAACACAGTATAAAAGGTCTAAAAGTAACACACCAATAAAAATGTTCCCCCTTTATCATCTTTAAATAATTGGGTAGGTGTTGCTGACAGTGCTTGCCCAATTATTGAATTTTTTTATATTAGGTGTAAATACTCACCTTTTCTCCCTCGCCGTGCACTGCTAGTTGCTGTCAGCTCAGGGCTTCCGCAGTGCAGAAGTCCCTGCAGATTTTTTTTGCACTTTGCATAGCTACGTAACACAAATTGCTTTGTGTATGATACCTAAATTGCTCATCTCTCGTGACTAGCATATGTTATGTACCCAGATTCTGTATCGCCTGTGCAGAATGGTGGATAGGTGCTGCACACTCGTGCCAGAGGCAATCCATCTGCTGCTTCTCTCAGGACACTCACTATTGCAGGAGCCTGAGTATGATGTCAGCATGCTGCCTTGCCGCAGCCATACAGTAAAAATGTGCTTGAGAATCTCAAAAGCACATGTTTAAACTATATGCACTATTTGACAGGCAGATCTGCCATCTGCTGGCAAAAAAACGCTATTGCATCTCTATAACACAGCCCGGGCTCAGTCTTTTTCTTGAAGAAAAAGACAGTAATCCAAGCTGTTCAAACTGTTTTAGCACCTCAGCTGTCATCCCAGATGTTCTAGAACTTTGGGGCAACATTCTGGAGTCCATTTACAAGTGATTTTCTTATGCAAGAAACCAAATTCCTTTGCACCGCTCCAGAAATAGACCAAATCGACTATACTTGATGTTGGGGCATCAGCAGGTGCTTTTGAAGTCGGGTATACACCGTCTTTGTAAAGAAGGGGTTAATACTGGGTTGCAGAAATAACCATGAAAAAGGCCAAGTGGACTGTATTAATGGTTTCTGAAGCCTGAAGAAGGCTAGAAAATGAAACGTTTAGGGCCCTATCACCTGGTGTGTGCTAAAATGCCATCGCTAAAGGAAAAATCTAGCTAAAAGGTAGCACCTGATGACCCACCAACAGATCACCTTGTCCGCGGTTGTCAGTGTACAAGATTCATTAGCGCGCACTAGGGAAATGCTAAGACCCGGGCTGAAACCCAGCGCTAATGTGGTTGTGTACAGGATAGAAGTATTTTTTTTCCAGTGCAGAGTGCCGGGCCATACCTATCCCCGCCCTCATAAGCTTGTATAAGTATGAACACATCCAGCAAATAGCCCTGACACCCCTGCATTATTAAAATCCTCCAAGGTGGCCGTATCATCTATGTTTATATGCACACATATATTAATTAAGGCTGATGGGCAATGCATGATATATGCCCCGCAACAGCATGTAGCATCATTACACTGCATTTAATAGATCCAAAAGGAAGGCCAGGTGAGCGACAAAAAATTCCCTGCTGCAGCATATAAATAAAACATGTTTCAGGGCAAGACTTATCCTTTAAACGTGGTCCACACAGTCACCCTAATAATCAACCGCTTACATACTATGAATAACCCCCAGCATAAAATCTTTAAAATTAGGCAATATATTAGAATTCGGATATATGTCAATAAAGGATACATACTGTATCATAATAGAGCTGACTGCAACAGCAGCGACAATGCTGACCAGATCTATTACTATGGTGTATGGGACCATGAGAACACCTATGCTGCATTCCTTTCAATTGCCTGTTAATTTTGGACGAGGACCTGGTTTTTGCGTTTTCTGGAGTTACAGTATCTCACAGAAGTGAGTAAATCCCTCACATTTTTGTAAATATTTTATTATATCTTTTCATGTTACAACACTGAAGAAATTATACTTTGCTGCAATGTAAAGTAGTGAGTGTACAGCTTGTATAAATTTACTGTCCCTCAAAATAACTCAACACACAGCCATTAATGTCTAAACCTCTGCCAACAAAAGTAACTACACCCCTAAGTGAAAATGTCCAAATTGGGCCCAATAAGCATTTTCCCTCCCCGGTGTCATGTGACTCGTTAGTGTTACAAGGTCTCAGGTGAGAATAGGGAGCAGGTGTGTTACATTTGGTGTTAATGCTCTCACTCATACTGGTCACTGGAAGTTCAACATGGCACCTCGTGGCAAAGAGCTCTATGAGGATCTGAAAAAAAGAACTGTTGCTCTACATAAAGATGGCCTAGGCCAGGGACGTGCCATCAGGTGAGGCAGGTGAGGCAGAGCCTCACCTGCCATTAAGTCAAATAATAAAATAAAACAAACTGACCTGCTCCATGTTCCCCCGCAGTTGGCTTTGTCGTCTGCCTCTGCGCGGAGTGCGTGCATTAGTTTTCAAAGCCTATGCGGTTTGTGCAGCGGTAAGCTTCCCTGCTACACTAATCGCTAATCGCATAAACTGCCAAGAAGTCTGCAGCGCACGCGAGTCTGTTCAACAGATGTCTGAGCGCTGACTACTTCCTGAACACTGCTCTTTAGTACCTCAGAGAGGCACTGAGAGAGCAATGGAATAGCTTGGACCAATGGGAAAGTACCATTGGTTCGAGCCATTCAAAAACCGCCTGCATGAGAGGCTGGCCTCCCATGCATTGATGCACTGCAGTCATGTGACTGAGTGTCCTCGTCTTGCACAGTCAGAGGGCTGTGCTCAGGGTGCGGTTAAATTCACTGTTCGGTGCAATTTCGGAGCCAGATCGTTTCTCTCTGAATAACCCTGTTATTATTGATTTTTGCCTATTTAAAAAAATCCGATGTTTAAAAAAAGGTTTCAGTCTGATTTTCTCCGTCTCCCTGCCTTAAAATATATTTATCATCCCCTGCCTTCAGCACTTGCATTTTTTTTTTCAGAAATCAGCATACCAATAAGTAAGAATTGAATGGAAAAAATGAAAAAACGAAAAAAAAACTATATAAAAAAAACTCCATTAAAAAGTAGCTGATATTCCAACTGAATTTTGACCAGGAATCGAAATGCCGGTGAGCATTTATTTAAAGCCCCTGAATTTAAAAATGACAGAATTGCGGCCGAAAAAGCTGCTGGTTTTGCTGATAGGGCAGAATTAAGTCGAGCCCAATGTTGAGAAAAAGAAAACGTCTGAATTTTTTTTACACCCTTCAATTTGGGCTTTTGTTGTTTTTTTTTGCGAGCTGGTTCTCAGACGAGCCCAGCTTGCCGTTCGGCTGTATGATATGAATCGTGTTATCCTTGGGACCCCCCAACATTCACGGTTATCTGCAAACAATTAATCTGTTTTTGCTTTGCACAAGTGTCAATGTGAGTGTGACCCAGGAAGCCTGGGAGAGATGACAAATTATGCTAAAGTACACAACTCCTCGCACTTTCCTGTGGAGTTATCATTGCTGAATTACAGCAGATTTAAAGTGCTAAACACTCGCCACTTAGAGCCTTTCTTTTGTTTTTTGTTTTGTTTTCTAACGAAAATTTCAAAATATAGATTAAGTAGACCACAAATCTAGAAAAAAAAGGATTAAAATACTGCTGGTGTGTGTGTGTACAAGATTGCAGACAGTGTAATACCTTTACACATACAAACATAGGACAGTATTACAAAGCTGGTGCTAAACTTAACCAGAGCTGTTGTAAATTTACCGCTAACTAACAGCTTTGGTTAAGTTAGCACCAACTTTGTAATACTGCCTATAGTGTGCGCATGCTCACAAACACCCGTCCTGTCATCTCAATTTGGTATGAAACACAGATTATAGCACAGTTTAGGGAAAGTAAATTTTAGGGAAACAAAATTACCCTCAAATTAGCTTTCTATCTATCTATCTATCTATCTATCTATCTATCTATCTATCTATCTATCTATCTATCTATCTATCTATCCATATCTATCTGTCTGTCTGTCTATCTATCCTGTCTACACATGATGAAAGGTGCTCCACTCTATTATCCTATATTCTACCCAGTAGTAGAGATAGATAAGGATACATTGAGATAGATAGATAGATAGATAGATAGATAGTGTAGCGCTCACTCCCGGAGGAGGCGCTGAATTAACCTCGGGTTAGTTTCACCGCACTAGGGAATAAATATGCACCAGCACTGTTGTGGATTTTATAGATTATATACTTTACTGATCCCAATAAAGCGGCATATATAATGTAAACACGGTATATGAACGACAGGACTTCGTAATGCGGGAAAAACACGCGGCGGCAAAACGAAAGTTTAACCCCTTCGATTCTGGAGTGTAAGTCCCGTGAAAGTAATTTCTCAAAAAAGGTGTGTGTGTATGATCTCAGGTACCCGGGTACTGTATTCAACTGGCCAGTGAATGGAATGCGCAAATCTTCAACTAGTCAAGTTGGGGCCCTGTAGATTTAGACAATAATGCAGCGTGCTTTGTTATACTTGGAACTGTGGCCTGGAAAGCCTCTCACCCATCCGTTAGACAATCTGTTCCGCTGCCCGATCAAGGATGTCTCTCCGCTTTTGCACTGGGACTCTGTGCCATCGGATCCGCTTCCCTTGCTTGTCCGATCTCCTCAATGAGAAACTACGGCCTACCTCCTGCACTCCCAATGGATCATTGCGGTCTCCTTACTCGGGGTCCAAGCGGAACTTTATGCCTGTGCAAAATCTCTCAGTAGGTAGGTCTCTGGCAAGTCACTGTCCCGATCCCCAGCACCCACGAGGCAGCGCCTGCTCTCCGGCCTGGTCACAATCTCTGGCAGTCTCACATGCGTCTTCCACCTTCCGCGGCTCGGCTCACTCTGGCTATCCCCCGGAGGGGCTGCGGATGTCCTTCCTTTCTCTCCCACCCACTTCCTGTCTCCACCGCAAAGCACGATGGAAATTGTAGTTCCGTTTGTGTCCAGCATAGTCCATATTGCCCCTGTCTCCCTCTAGTGGCCACAACAAGTAAATGCAGCAAGCAAAATTTTAAAGCAGCGCTACAATAGATAGATAGATAGAGTTTGTTATAGATAGACTAGTTAAATAGATAGATGTAGATAGATTTAGATAGATAGATTTTAAATATATACAGATAAGCAGATAGATGAGAGATTATAGATAAATAGATATAAAGCAATAGATAGATACTGTATATGATAGATAGAAAGATAGATATAGATACATAGATAGATATTTAGATATAGATAGATGATAGCTATATTTATAGATATAGATAGACATGGCTAGAAAGATGGATAGATTGATAATAGTTAGAGGATATATATGGCTAAAAAGATGGATAGATAATTAGATAGACAAATAGATACTTAGAAAGATACGGATAGATAGATTAGTTACTTAGATAAATAGATAGATATGGCTAGAAAGAAGGACAGATAATTAGATGATAAATAGATAGATACATACTTAGATATAGATAAATAGACGATAGCTTTATGATAGATAGATAGATAAATAGATAGATAGATATAAATGGATATGGCTAGAAAGATGGATAGATAATTAGATGGATGATAGATAGATACTTAGGTAGATAAATAGATAGATATGTCTAGAAAGATGGACAGATAATTAGAGGATAAATATATAGATAGACAGATATAAATGGATATGTCTAGAAAGATGGACAGATAATTAGATGATAGATAGAGATATATATATATAGAGATATGTAGATAAATAGATATAAAGATAGATATTTCTAGAAAGATGGATAGATGATAGATAAATATATAGAGAGATATATAGAGATATGTACATAGATAAGATAAATAGAGATAGATAGAGAGATAGATATAGCTATGTAGATAGATAAATAGATAGAGATATGAATAGATAGAGAGATAGATATAAGATAGAGATATGTACTGTAGATATATATATATATATATATATGGATAGATAGATAAATAGATAGAGTGATAGATAGATATAGAGATACTGTATGTAGGTAGATAAATAGATAGATAGAGATATGAATAGATAGAGAGATAGATATAGATAGAGATATGTAGATATATATATATATATACATATGGATAGCTAGATAAATAGATAGAGTGATAGATATAGAGATAGGTAGGTAGGTAAATAGATATAGAGATAGGTAGGTAGATAAATGGATATAGAGATAGATATAGAGATAGGTAGGTAGATAAATAGATATAGAGATAGATATAGAGATAGGTAGGTAGATAAATAGATATAGAGATAGGTAGGTAGATAAATAGATATAGAGATAGATATAGAGATAGGTAGGTAGATAAATAGATATAGAGATAGATATAGAGATAGGTAGGTAGATAAATAGATATAAAAAAACTCAGCGTGAAGAAGATAGGCAAACCTATAAGATTAGGCAGAAAGAAGCAAAGCAATTTATAAGAGCTTCCAAAGCACACGCAGAAGAGAAAATAGCTCAGTCAGTAAAAAAGGGGGACAAAACATTTTTTAGATACATAAACGAGAAAAGAAAAGTAAAACAAGGATTAGTTAGATTAAAAACAAAGGAAGGAAGGTATGTAGAAGAGGATAAAAGTCTCGCTGACTGCCTCAATAAATATTTTTGTTCAGTCTTTGCAGAAGAAAAGGAAGGAAAGGGACCTCAGTTAGGAGAGAACACTAAAGAGACATTTACATATGAGTTTACAGAGGAGGAGGTTCTAAAGCAGCTGTCTAAAGTAAAGACAAATAAGTCAATGGGGCCTGATGGGATCCACCCTAAATTATTAAAAGAGCTCAGTGATGTAATAGCAAAACCGTTAACAGATTTATTTAACCAATCCTTGTTAACAGGAGTCGTCCCAGAAGACTGGAAATTAGCAAATGTTGTGCCTATTTACAAGAAGGGTAGTAGGGAGGAATCGGGGAACTATAGGCCAGTTAGTCTTACGTCAGTAGTAGGGAAATTAATGGAAACCATGTTAAAGGAAAGGATTGTTGAACATCTAAAAACACATAGATTACAGGATCAGAAACAACATGGGTTTACCTCAGGGAGATCATGCCAAACTAATCTTATTGATTTTTTTGATTGGGTAACAAAAATAATAGACACAGGTGGTGCAGTAGACATTGCTTATTTAGATTTCAGTAAGGCTTTTGATACTGTTCCGCATAGAAGGCTTATCAATAAATTGCAATCTTTGAGCTTGGATTCCAATATTGTTGAATGGATTAGGCAGTGGCTGAGTGACAGACAACAGAGGGTTGTGGTAAATGGAGTTTATTCGGCGCAAGGTCTTGTTACCAGTGGGGTACCTCAGGGGTCAGTACTTGGACCCATTCTCTTTAATATTTTTATTAGTGATATTGCAGAAGGTATTAATGGAAAAGTATGTCTTTTTGCTGATGACACAAAGATTTGCAACAGGGTTGCCGTTCCTGGAGGGATCAGCCAAATGACAAATGATTTAGGTAAGCTAAAAAAATGGTCGGAGTTGTGGCAATTGAGTTTTAATGTGGATAAGTGCAAGATAATGCACCTGGGACGTAAAAACCCAAGGGCTGAATATAGAATATTTGATACAGTCCTAACCTCAACATCTGAGGAAAGGGATTTAGGGGTTATTATTTCAGAGGATCTAAGGGTAAGTAGTCAATGTAATAGAGCAGCAGGAAATGCTAGCAGAATGCTTGGTTGTGTAGGGAGAGGTATTAGCAGTAGGAAAAGGGAAGTGCTCATGCCACTGTACAGAGCACTGGTGAGACCTCACTTGGAGTACTATGTGCAGTACTGGAGACCGTATCTCCAGAAGGATATAGACATCTTGGAGAGAGTTCAGAGAAGGGCTACTAAAATGGTGTACGGCTTGAAGGAGAAAAGTTACCAAGAAAGGCTTAATGATCTTAACATGTACAGCTTGGAAAAAAGACGAGACAGAGGAGATATGATAGAAACATTTAAATACGTAAAGGGAATCCACAAGGTAGAGGAAGGGAGTATATTTAAAAGGAAACAAAATAGCAAAACAAGAGGACATAGTCTTAGATTAGAGGGGCAAAGGTTTAAAAGTAACATCAGAAAGCATTATTTTACTGAGAGGGTGGTGGATACATGGAACAGTCTTCCAGTTGAAGTGGTAGAGGCCAAAACAGTAATTGAATTTAAGCAAGCATGGGATAGGCATAAGGCTATCCTAAACAAAAGATAAATCCAGGTAAAGTATCCATGTAATTGGGCAGACTAGATGGGCCGAAAGGTTCTTATCTGCCGACATTTTTTCTATGTTTCTATGTTTCTATATAGAGATAGATATAGAGATAGATATAGAGATAGGTAGGTAGATAAATAGGGAGCTGCTAGATCATAAATAGATTATAGATACAGGTAGTTTATAGATAAACAGTGGGTAGATAGTTCTACATAATGTATTCTTTTTCTTGTGATTGAGAGATGGAGGCTCTAATTGCAGAACAAGAAATTGACACTTTAAAAAAAACATAACACTCAACATGTGAGAATTCAGAGACAGCTGGTGTAAATGTGAATGCATTAAGCCAGTGGAGCGATGCCAAAAAGGTAAGTGAATTTAGGGAAAGTGAACTATTAATAATGTTTTTGTTATGTTAAAAGCTCAACTCTGCTCCACTAATAAGCCGTAAAAATAGCGAATGATTCAAAAGATAACTCTAGTTAAACTACAACATACACTTCAAATCTGCCACACGCTCCAACCATGAACCAGGCTCACATCCTGCACAGAATGAAACGAAATTCTTCAGACGTGAAGAAAAAGGATATTTAATGGCGGTTCTCTGCTTTTTTTAAAAAAAAAATTGTTCAAGTGATTGTAAAACATTTTTCTAACACACATAAAAAGAATTTCTGAAACAAACCCCTGTCTTTTGATGGATGTTTCGTATATTTTAGGGGAAAAAGAAGATTAATTCCGGTTAAATAGATACGATAAATTCAATGAAACAATAATAACAATAGTAATAATAACAATAAAATAAATATAATAAATAATTTAAGAACAAAATAAAAAATTATACGGTTACACTTGCAGCTCACCAGGAATTTTAAGGACATGAGATTTTTTTTTTCTACATATTTTTATCGAAAAATAATTTTCCACCAATCAGATAATATATTCATGTTTATTTAATACCCATGAAATGACCATAATCTTTTCTTGACCTCCTATAAGGTGGCATGTATAGTATGGGCTACCTATCACCATTTCTTTTACCCTGTGCATCTCATCCAGGACATACTTGAAAACGAGAGAAATCTCAATGTATCCTTCCTGGTAAAATCCTTTATAAATAAATCTACCCTTATTCTTAGAACGCAAGACTATCATTTGTTTTATAAAAAGGGATTTTTGGATGCACAGATTACAGTAAATGTTATTATCCTCCTCGCCATTTATTTCCCCACAATGCATAATGATCCCACCTGACGTTATTTTAATTATTTAAAATGAAGTAAACATTTAAATTTAATTATATATATTATATATTTAATTATATAAAAAGTTAAATTGAATTTTATCATTTATTTATTTAAAATTATGTAAACATTTAAATTTAATTATATATATTATATATTTAATTATATAAAAAGTTAAATTGAATTTTATCATTTAATTATTTAAAATTATGTAAAAATTTAAATTGAATTATATATTTAATTAGATAAAAAGTAAAATTTAATTTTATCATTGAATTTTTTTTAAAATAATGAATTTTGCATTAAATTAGATATTTTCATTACATGATTTTTGAACAGATTTGATGACATTCTAATGCTGTAATCTCGTGCGATCGCACAGGATCAGCAGAAGGACACTGTAGAACTATTTGTTCTCTATGTCCTCTGCGGCGACAAGTGGTTCACATCATCCTCTTCATCGAGGGATGAGGTGTGAGGATGGAATTGTTCGGCAACACCCCTAGCAGATAAATAGACTCTGGATTTGTGCAACTTTTGATTTAACATTGTGTTGTTTGAATTTATAGCACGCAAAAAATAGAAATATTGATATAAAATAGTGTAGTTCAAGAAAGGTTAGTAGTGATACGTACTCTCAATGTGCACATGTATTACACAGTTTATTTATAAGGGCAGGACAATTGATCCTACAGGCAGCTTAGTCTGCACTTATTTACTATTATCGGGGTTCACTAACCTGCGAATTCACCCCGAATTGCACCGAACGGTGAATTTCACTGTTTGGTACAATTTTGGGGCAAATTATCTATTCACTAAGCTGCCAATCTGCCCAATACAGATTATCATGTCTTCTAATCACAGAACGCCAAATTGCACTGAAATTGGGGCAAAATGTCCTGATTTTCAGTGTTTGAATTCGACAGGTTTAAGGCTGGGGTCAGACGAGCGCACTTTTAACGTGCGTTCTGGCGCACTTAATCACGGCCGCACTAGCAGCAAATGACGGGCAATGACGCCCAATATACGAAGTACGGTCGCACGAAAGTCCGGCCGCGCAACGCAAGTGGAAAATGAACGCATTTTTTCGAGAACGTAGAACCGCTAGTACGGACGTACAGAGTGCGCTGCGTCCACTAGCGGCGTGTGTGCGTGATTTGGAGACGTCAGACCCTGCTCATGTCCGGCCAACATAACGTCCAGACACCCAAAGTTTCCTGGTTTGGATCCGTAAAAAATCACGCCCAAAAATGCGCGTCGTCTGACCGTTGTCGCGTATTCCGTGAAAAAATACGTCAATGCGTTCGGACGCACTTTTTTACGTTCGCGTGTAAATCATGCTTTCGTTTGACCCTAGCCTTAACGGGTGAATCCCATAGGATTCAAAAGCAATAACTGTTACATCATTTTATTTTAAAGACTCTTAATGCTTTTTATTTATTGCAAAAACCCTTTTCATTGTTTTATTGTTTTAAAAGGCCTTTTTTTAAATATTTTTTGTATTTTTTAAAAGATATTTATTTTTTTATATTTTAAAGACTTTTTATTATTTTCTAACAGACCTTTTTATAATTTTTTTTAAAGGACTTTTTTTTATTTGGACACATTTTTGTTTCATTTTTGTTGATTTAAGCGCCTATTAGGAGAATAGAAACTTCCTTTTTTTTCAGTTCAGTGGAAATCGTCAACGCAATTCGGCGGTTTGTGCCGACGTCCGAAAACTGCTTCGGCAACTCCGATTTAGGTAAAGTAAGGTGACCACTCACTAGTGAATTTACTGTTTTTTGGCAAAATGGGATCACCAAATGCAGAGAAAACCTAATTTTGGTGTTTTGTTTAGGCCCTCATGTCCCATATTTGTATTTCCCTATTGTAAATCGTTGCGGAATCTGTTGGCGCCATAAAAATACCGTAACTATCTATTCGATATGCACCGTAATTATGTAGTTAATTCTACGGGTGAAATAACACAGATTTTCTTGAGTTTACAACCCAATTAGCTAAATTTGAAACCCGCTCAGTAGGTTTTTCCAACAATCCCCAAGTCACTGAAAGATTCCCCATTTTTTTATCCACCTTTGTATTATTTTTTGTGATTGAGCAGAAATTTTTTGTTATTTACCAAACGAGATAAAAAAAATTGGTATTTAATTTTGAAAAAAAAGTAATTTAATAATTATTTTAAAAAATCTTCACTTAAATGGTCAATTCTCCACATTTAAACATTTGATACATTTTTTAAAAACAGTTGTTAAGTTAAAATAGAGGTTTGCTGTAAAGATATTAGTGAAACCAGTTGAGTAACTTTCAGAAGGGAGCCCTGTGGGTCATGTAATTTTACACCGTTATAAGACACTATTGGGGCCTGGATTACAGTTTACAGCTCATTGAAGTCAACAGACCATAAATCCTTTCCATGAGAGCACAACTGTGTAGTATATAAAATGGGATTTAATTTTCCAATAAAGTTCCATGTGGCTGTTCATGTTCTTTCATGCTTCCTACATGGCAAAAATGTCTATCATTTTAACTATTGGACACTTTGTTGCACGCTACTATTTTGCTTCTCAAATCTGGGTTATGGCCAGAGATAACCTGATACAGATACACTCTACTACATATCGAGAGAGCGTAAGTGGCAATTTTATGTTGCACAACTTGGATTTTGCCAATACCCAGGTGTCACGTCCAGCGTCCAGGACCCTGCCCAGCGCCCGGCAGCGCCATCCTCGTTGCTCGTTGGCCAGGCGCCGAGTGATTAGCAAGCTTCGGCGGTCACGTGGGTGGTCAGGGGGTGCGGCGCGGCATGATGACACAGCGCTACCGGGTTTAAAGTCATTCTGCTCGGGCAGACTCATTGCCCTGACGTGAGTTTTGATACCTCAGTGCTATTGGCGATTTACTTGTAATGTGCATGACTCTAGCTATTGAAAACGAACCCTCTATGTGCATGACCACGGCTATTCCTGAGAACCCCGTTTTGTGTATGACCGTGGCTATTCCTGAGAACCCCGTTTTGTGTATGACCAAGGCTATTTCCAAGAACTCTGCATTGTGTATGACCACTGAGATTCCTGATAACCCTGCTCTGAGCATCCTTGGTGTAAGGCTGACCATCTCTCTTGACAGTAAGACCTCTGCTACCAGGGCTAAGTGTGTTTTCTTATTCGGGTGTCTGTTAACTCTCGCTGGGTGTTACAAGATCTGCTTCCTGAAGGTAGATAGCTTTACTGACCATCTAAGGATCAGAGAGGTAGATAGTATACTGTGTACAGGGACCGGTATCGTAAACCAAGGAGGGATCCATGACACCTGGTCTAATGAAAGGTACTACAGTTGCTTTCTACTTTATTCAGCCGGTAATAGATTCAAATATGTATGTTACATTAAAGGCACACTCTACTCATCCTGACCATTTTATTTTTTCATTAACCCCTTAACGAGGGGTTGGCGTCGCCCGTCAGGATGGGTTAATGACGGCGAGGCGTACAGAAACGCCTCTCCGCCATGTGTAGTCGTGGGCCATTAATTTGGATTCAGGCCGTCCCACTGCAGCCAGTGGCGCACATGCGCGCGCCGGCTGCGGGGAGGGCTGAGGCAGTCCATTGAAGTCAGCGGGGTGTACCTGTGCACCCCGTGTCTTCAAGGCCCACCCGCTGCAAGGACCTCATAGAACGTCCCACGGCATTAAGGTGTTAAAGTGGCCAGGATGTGAGGAGTGCCCATCCTTCTCAAACCACTCTGGTAAAAATGATGCGTGAAGTGGTGGAGTTTCCTCCACCCCACCGAGCACCACCAGCAGCCGGGATTTAGGATTTCCCAGCTGCCGGTCACTAGATTGGTCACTATTGACGTCAGCAAGCAAAGAGCGTGCCGACGTCACCCTCTCTGTAGCGAGCAGTCTCAGAAAGGCAGCCGATAGATAGGATCTGCACATCTGCTACGGAACACGCGTGTACGTGAAGTGCTCAAGTCCTGTTGCGCTGCGCAATTTGTAGTTCCTACGCTTCACAAGTTGCGTAGGAGCGCCAATCACGCAGAAAAGCTCCAGGGACTTCCGGGTTCGAGAGTCGCTGTGCCGAAGAGCAGGAGCTGCACGTGGCGAAGAATAAAAGGTGAGTAAAATCAATGAAAAAGAAAAGAAATTAAAAAAATAATTGGGCAGAGGCTGTCAGCAGGACCTTCCCAATTATTTAAGGGCAAAAAAGGAACTCTATTTTTCAATAGAATATCCTTTTAACAGTAGAGGAAAGCCTGAGCTAAGCAAGGATACATCTGATGTAGGGACAATCACGCAGTGATTTTATATTAGGAAGTGAATTCCTCAACATGAAAGATAATGTATGTATATACTTCCCTTTAATCGTACCGGCTGGGTGGAGTAGAGGTAATGTCACTGCTCTGCATGGAGAGAGCCTGTGGAGTCATGGGTTCAATCCCAGCGAGCAACCTCTCCAGTAAGTGTCCTTGGCAAGACACCTAACAGTACATACTCGCCACCCAGGACATACTTGAAAACGAGAGAAATCTCAATGTATCCTTCCTGGTAAAATCCTTTCACAAAAAAAATAATAGCATTGTTGCAGAATTTCCACTCCACACTCCAGTGTTTATCGCTCTGCATGCCATGCCAAGTCAGCAGAAACCTTACAAACCCTCCCAAAAGAGAATGAATTTGTGCCAACATGCTGTCCTCCATCGTAAAGCAATAACATATCACAGAGGATACACAGGTGTCTTTACTCACCTTCTCATTTCCCACACTAGGAGCAAGTACAATGTTTTATACTTAGTCATATTAGTTAAGAAACACAGTGCGGCATAATGCAAGAAAATAAGTTAAGGAACCCTCTACTCATTCTGGACACTCTAGTGTTTTAAAGTGGTCAGAATGTGAGGAGTGCCCCCCATTCTCCACCCCATCTGCCCCAATCTGGCACAAACTCTGAGAGAAGTGGAGGAGTTCTCTTCACCCAGCTTCACCAGCAGCCAGGATTTTGAATTTCCCAGCTGCCGGTCACCAGAACGGTCACTAGTGACGTCAGCACGCAGAGAGAGAATGGATATCACACTCTCGGTGACCGTCCCCAATAGCGAGCGTTGTCAGAGAGGCAGCCGGCGGATCAGAACTGTGCAGGTGTGCGTGCAGCTCCGATCCATCACTCTGCGCATGCGCTACGGAACTTGAGTACGTGTTGTGCGCAGGTCTGTAGCTGTGCTCATTTTGCGGTAAAACATGCCAAAATAAATTTACTTGATAAGATTGATATCTAAAAGGAAATTTACAATTTTTTATTATAGCATTCTGATGTAACATGCCCTATTCACATAAGGGGTTATTTCATTCGATGCACTTGGTGGTGAGTTCAACTTCCCCTCCCTGCGGTGAATACAGCATTCACCGCAGCCCCCCGAAGTGTGCTGAATGGATCTGCCGAACACAGGCAATGAACCCGCCGAACGCATCCAATAAACTGCCGAATTCCACCAAAAAAACACCGAACGCATCCAATAAACTGCCTAGCGTTACCGAAAAACCACAGAACACATCCATTAAAACGCCGAACACTGTCGAAAAACCATTGAACGCTTCGGATAAACTGCTGAATGCAGTCGACGAACCGTCGAACAGACAGCCAAACATCTCCGATCAGCCACTGAAAAAAGCCAACCAGCCGCTGAAAGCCGCTGAACGGCACCGAAAAAAGCCGATCAGCAGCTGAAAAGGGGTAAAAAACTCAAAAAAGCAAACACAATTTTTAAAAGGTATTTTAAATAAAACTAAGGCATGAAAATGCATGGAAATAATATATAAGGTCCTATGAATCAAAATAAAAAGGTTTGTAATAGAAAAAACGCCATTAAAAAATCTGAATCAAAAAGTTAGCCGAAAAAATACAGAAAAATGCTTAAGAAATTCTAAAAAAATTCTAAATTAATAAAAAGAATTTTTGCTGCAAATTAAAATTAAGTTGAATTAAAAATTAATTAAAAATATTTTTACATTGTGATTTGATACACTGAAATCTATGGGGTTCGCCAGTTTAAATCTGTTGACCTAAAGCACCGAAAATCTGGGCATTTTGCCAACTTTCGTGGCTGTTCAGCTTTCAATGAATAGAATAACCATTACTTCTTTATGGAAAATTTCACTGCTACCGAACAACACCATTTTTCATTGGCAATTTGCCAATATTTGGCGAATTTCCAGCTTTCTGAATAGTCGAATTGCCAAGTAATTGCACTTTACGGTGAAATTCACCATTGGGTGCAATTCGGTGACCAATTCGGCAGTTTTTAAATAACCCCTTTCGTAATGACATATGTTGAATCTGTTGAGTCCGCTGAAAAAAAATGATATATGATTTGTCTGGGTTCTATAATAAAAAAATTACTCAAAACAGCGTTTGAGTGTGGTGAGCAACATGTGGTCAAGATGATCTCAGGATATAGGAGTGAAATAGTTCAACAGTGGAAGGGTTAAAAAGGAACCCTTCCCAGTAGGGTTGTTTTTATATAACGTGGATATATCCATTTCAACAATCATTTTACTTGTTGGTGACACCAGGGCCAAGATAACGGCCTTTTTTAAAACGTTGTCGCTGTCTTGAGCGGAATGGTATGAAGTCAAGTGTGAATTCTCAACAATAATACTTTTTTCCTAAAATTTATTTCTATAAAATCTCCCTGCCCTCTAGGAAGGATCAAATAAATGTGTTTAATGGCCGGATAAATAAATAAAATAAAAAAATAAAATATACTGTATGAATATATATATCTAAGTTTTTTTCTGGATACAGATACCTTAGAGACAGTTTTTTTTTAAATTTCCTAGGACATAATTATCATAATATAAAGAATTTACAGTCCCTTAAGCGAAATGTTTCCCCACGCAGACATGAAATATACAATTTTTTGTACTCTACCCTAGAATACAGGAAAGCATGTAGATTTCTGTTTTGCTTTTCTTTTTCCCCTCTAGTTTCTGGGTGGGGTGGAAGATAATTAACATTTGACTCCAAACACATTAAGGGGTCAAGGTGAAAACAACTTTGCATCAGCGCAATCAGAATTCGCACATTTGTATAACTCAACTTTGCAAGAATATGTATTATTTTACTGATTGTTTAAGTTCGTTTTGTGTCAGCACATGCTATTAATATAAATGTTTAATTTTAAAGAGATAATTAATAGCCAAAAACTGATTATTATATTTTATTATTTTCTGTTACGGATTAGGAGGCTGTTATTTGTTTTTGGGCTTAACCGAAAGCATTAATGTCATAGGATTGATATTAATATACTAATCTTTTTCATTGCATTAGTCACACAAAAGTATGTTGAACTGTGAAATAAATTGTGGGTTGTGTCGGATAAAGACCAAAAACAAAAATAGCATACTTAGGGCCCTATTACATTCTCTGCGCAATTGCGCTCGCGAAGCGCAGTTTTTTTTCCGCACGAAAAAAAACGTTATTGAGCGAAAATTAACGTGGTTTTCCGATCAGAGCGCATTTTATCTTCCTTCGAGATTTTTCGTGCGCAAATCCGGCGCGCAAAGCCGTTTGCAAATGAACGTTGCGTGCAGGAATCGGTGGGCAGACTGTTTTGTCACGGGATTTGTCACGGGAATCAGCCAACATCAATCACCCATTTCCAATAAAATATTTACGAACTGATAGAAACATTTAAATACGTAAAGGGAATCCACAAGGTAGAGGAAGGGAGTATATTTAAAAGGAAACAAAGTAGCAAAACAAGAGGACATAGTCTTAGATTAGAGGGGCAAAGGTTTAAAAGTAACATCAGGAAGCATTATTTTACTGAGAGGGTGGTGGATACATGGAACAGTCTTCCTGTTGAAGTGGTAGAGGCCAAAACAGTAATTGAATTTAAGCAAGCATGGGATAGGCATAAGGCTATCCTAAACAAAAGATAAATCCAGGTAAAGTATCCATGTAATTGGGCAGACTAGATGGGCCGAAAGGTTCTTATCTGCAGACATTTTTTTCTATGTTTCTAACCAAAAAAAATAAAAAAAAAAAATTAACAGCCACCAGACAAAAAAAGAAAAAATTAACAATGACACAATTTATTAATTTTAATGTTTGGGTATGTGTAGAATGTGTAACTGCACTGTGCTGTATTCTTTTTTCGTGCTGGTGTATTTCGTTTAGCCCAGAACGATCACATTTACAGTTAATTACCACCTGCTTTTCAAAGACGTTACGAAAATGTGCGCAAACCTTCGTTGCACGAAGATTTTAATACCATCCACGTACCAGCGCATTAACGCATTGGCGCTCACAATGCTAAGTATGGAATGACCGCGTGCGAACTTGCGCGCGCGCTGGGTTCGCGCAGGGTCACTCACGTTGAACGTTAACGCGCATCGTTTGCACTAACGTCGTAATACGACGTTCTGCGCAAATCCTCACGCAAATGCGCATTTGCATGCGCGCAAAACCGATGCGCGAGGAATGTAATGGAGCCCTTAGAAATTAAAAAAGAACTTATTGGACTTGTGCATGGTGAAAAAAATATATATATTTCTTTGTTTGAGCTGAATTTTTTTCAAACAGCAGTTCAGTGTGTACCTGTGAATTTGTTTTTAAAATTTATATAAATATTTATATTATTTTTTTTTTTAAATGGCTTCAACGAATAAGGCACAGGTCAATATTTTTCCACTATTTTCTCCTTCGTTGCGTTCACTTTGCCTGCAATATTATCTGAATTTGTATATAATTTTATTTGATGAAATATATATATATATATAAATATATATAAACTTATAAAAAATTATTTTATATAATATTGTGATATAATGGATTATTTTTTAATTGTACGATGGAGTAAAATTACATTTGTTTGTTTTAAAGTTGCTTAGTGAATGAATTGAATGGTTACTGTGACAAGCAAACAGTACAGTAACATGAGATGAACCCAACCCATATTTTGCATCATAAAGATATGGGAAACAAGAGTATTAAAAAGCATGATTAACCAATACATGAAACCTGAATACTTTCACAAATCTATAGATACATATCTAATAAGGTTGCCTTGGATTTTATTGTTCCTCATATTTAATGATAGTATTTATTCCCTTTTTTAAATAAGAGATTTCATCAATGAATAAAAACATATTAGTGACATGAACTTTGTAAAAGGAAACCAAAAAAAATATCAAACTAAAATATAAAATTTATTAAATCACCAGTCGGCTTCACCTCAACAGTCCGTTGAAGTAAAGCAGCTGTCCAGAGGCGACTGTTCCATATATCAGACTCATTGGATCTTTCAAAAAGAGAATATAGTTCAGACGAATTTAAAATTTCCCAAATAAGTTAATTTATCTCAGTATAATTAGCAATAAAAAAATTTCAATGGCTCATGATCCATCTCATTCAAAATGTGTATTATGTGACAGTTGGAGGAATTCACTGCATGGTCAACTTTTTTCAAGCCATTTTCAGTCGGTTTGACGGAAAGCTCAGTCATCCACGACACTAAAATCCCAACTGTATTTTGGAGCCATGTGGAACTCCTACTTCCTTGTTTCTATCCAAGTTCTTCTATAATATGAGAGGACATTGAGCGCTGCTGTTATGCAATGGGTGATATGACAAGGTTGGCATGAATAAGTCAAATGGCCAGCATGACAAACATTTTCTTGGCGCCTCTGATTGGGGGAAGACGTTTTAGTAGAAACAATCGGAAAGGTTCTTGTACGACCTTTGTCGACTGATCACAGTTGAACGACTGTTACCTCATTAGTCTAAGTCAGTCTCTGATATAAGGCCAACATATTCTGCAATGGGTAAGCCAAAAAAAACATTAATTTGGAAAACAAGTTTGAAATACTGAGAACAGTGGGAAAAGAGGACCCTGTTCGAGTGAGGTTATCCTGTTCAAGTGAGAAGAAGGATAAGACCATGAAGGTAAGGGTGAAGTTGATTGTTTGAATTTGAGCAATAATGGGATGCTGTGAGGTTAGGTAGATTGGGATGGGTGCAATAGGGGGAGGAATTGTGGAGTGAGCTGGTAGGCTTCTTTGTAGTAGTGCATTTTCAGAGGATTTGTGAAAGGTTGATGAGATGGGAAAGGCCGAATGTGGAAGCTGCTTAAGCAGGAGGTAGCTCAGACGTCCTACACATATGAGGAGATGATAATTTCAGATAATTGTCAGCATGAAGTGGTTGGAATTGAGCAAGACCTACAAACAAGGGCAGAGTTTAGAACAAACACGGTATAATTCCATCGCACAGAGCTCTCTTTCTTGTTTCGGTGCTCTCATGTTTGAATCCAAGTTGTCTACAGTATGTCACCCGTCATGACTAACCTATCCTAACTATTGCTGTTTACTAAATTCAACTGTCCAACCCTATTAGTTTTCTTCTCACATCAACTCCATTGACCATGTAGCCACAGTTCTGTTTCTATCAAAAAATATCAGGCACCCATTAACTTAAATACAGTTTTGTGGGAAGATAAATGAAGCTTTGATCATATGTTGAGCCATTCCCAAGAGACATTGTTGATCTTCCCAGTAGACTGCCTTTAGGTTGTTGAAGTGCCTGGTTTCTGTCTCTCCTGTTGGATTGTGTGGGGAGTTTTGACTGGTTTGGAGTCCATGAGTACCATTTACAGCCAACGCTGGTTGCTTGTTACTGTTAGTTGCTGTGTACATTCACATTTTAATGGTTCTGTCTCAGATGTCTAAACCTTATTAGCTCCAGCACTGTGGTTTGCTGCCTGGTAGAAATTTCTTTATAACCAGTCTCTGAAAGAAGGCCCTTAAGCAATATTGTATCGAGAGATCTTCTAGCACACGTATATAGTTATCCACAAGTGGCTACCAGTGGGATCCCAGGCCATCCACACAGCCAGCCGAAAGTTGACATCATTGGTAATAAAGAAAAGCTGGTCACTCTATGGTGCGGTAAATAAAGAGTTGGTTTATTGGACCATGGTGCAATGTTTCAGTTCCCAGGTGGAACCTTTGTCAAGTATCATACAAAATAAAAAAAAGTATAGCGCCATTTTATTCCTCGAGCATAATTTATGGAAAGTAGCAAAAAAATTCATTCTAGTAATTGTACCTGTCAATCATAAGCCAAGGTAAACCAGACATTCATATTCCGGCAAAACCGAAAATTATACCAAATCTCCTACCTTGTTCTTGAAATTTTTTCCAGACACTATCAACTTTTCCACAGTACATTTTGATATCTCATGAAAAAACCCCTTTACGGTCATAACCACAAATTCACAAAACCTGAGAAACCACCAGAAAATTCCCAACAATCAAACTAATATCGTCTGTCCATCGGTCTCTAATGGCATACTAGATTTCCCATTTGTTTCGATGCGACTGGCTATTAAGGGCAATCTGCTTTTCATAAACGAGACTAAATTGAGTCATCTTAAAAGAGACAGAACGCAAGCGCGGCATTTCTATTCTGTAATTACTATTTAAAGATCAATTTAATAACCCTGTGCATCGATGGCATTTTCTTATTTACTCGTCTGGTAAAATATAATCCTTCATCAGGCCTCAGCGGCCAAAGAAATGGAAAATCTAAACCTTTCCAAGCTCCCGAAGAAACGTTTTTCTTTTTTTTTTTTACCAACAGCTGTCTTGTTTTATAAAAGTCTGAAGTCAGTGCATCCCATCCAGTACCATCAATCACAGAGGATGACGTTTCCTGCAAACTTTGTCCAAAAGACAAACGGGGAAAATGTACTTAAAAGGGACAACAGCTTGCTAAAAGCCTATGGAATTAAGTACACGTGTTTATATTACCATGTTCAAATAAGATCAGACCAAATGCAAGTCCTCCATCAGATGTGTGGACCCAACCCTTGTATCGGCCCTCAGCTAGAACACCTGACAGCGGGGATTACGCAGCATTCTCTTAATTGGCTCTCATTGAACATCGAAATG
The DNA here is from genome assembly GCA_009667805.1 of Leptobrachium leishanense. Taxonomy (NCBI): domain Eukaryota; kingdom Metazoa; phylum Chordata; class Amphibia; order Anura; family Megophryidae; genus Leptobrachium; species Leptobrachium leishanense. The sequence goes on along the minus strand of CM019070.1, from coordinate 157,219,999 downwards.
TTCACGGAGCAGAATTCATTAGAAATTGAGCGAAAGGTCCCCTCAGGACAGACTTCAACCAGCACGCTTTCTCTCACGCTAGCAAGACAAAGTCTCAAAGCCGTCCACATGTTTCCCATCTCGCGGAATTAGCCAGACAGTATCAAAAAATGATTTGTTCAGAAACTTGCCACGGTGTGTGACTTTCGCCCGAGTGTTTGTGTACGCGAGAGGTGTTAAATTGTTTTCTTGGAGTTCTTTTCTTCTGACAAATTTCACAATGCGATTATTTTGACCTAGTTTCACTTCCTAAACCATTATGCAAAACGTAAACAGTCCCATTGAAATATTTCTCTGTGAAATCAAGCGTTTGACGCGGCACTTTGTAAATTCATTGACCTCACGTTGCACCCTACTTGCTTATTGGGTAAAAGGATTTTAAAACATCCCCACAATAGCTATATGACTCGAAATTACTAGCGTGCTCATAATTATTTGATCAGATTTTAGTTAAACACAGGAATCTATAAGTATTCGGCCATGAACGGAAGAGACCAGGCACGTATGTAGTCCATTGGGCACTTTATTGGGAAATGTAACGTTTCGGCTGCATATGCAGCCTTTCTCAGGTCTGGTCTTTTCATTTTGTTGAAGCTTTACTATGGAGCTGATCTTCGGTAAAAGCTTGAGAAATGCTGTATATGCAGTCGAAACGTTTCATCACCCAAGAAAGTGATTATTGGACTACAATGAGTGCCTGGTCCCTTCTCTTTGTTTTAGATAGAAAAAGGGGGATAATTATGCAAACGCCTCTACCAGAAATAAATAGTTGTCATGTAATACCCCACGCAGGTGTTCAATGGTTTCTGGGTAACCAACCCCTTCTCATAATCCAGTAGAGATAAATGATAACCAGGCACTTCTAGGAGGGCATAACGGCACTCTTTATTCCATCAACTGCAGCATTTCGGCCACAGAAGTGGGCTTTCTCAAGAGAAAGGCTGCACGTGCGTCTGATGCGTCATGGATGATGGAATAAAGAGTGCCATTATTCCCTCCTAGAAGTACCTGGTTTCATAGAACTCACATAGCGCTCCCCGCTTCAAACCCCAAGATGTTTATTTTCCTGACAAACCCCCAAAAGATACAGACATTTGCTTTGGGAAAGACTTTATGTTCATTTATATTACGTGGTGTGTTTTTAAATGTATTGTAAATTGCTTAGCTTTAGTTTTAAATGTACTTTTGTTAATGAATGTAAATGTGAACTTAGAGATGTGTTTTGAAAGTGCAGACCTTTCTTTGTGTAGAACGTAAACATGTTTGAGTAATGTGTGATTATGCAAGAGGGCTTTCTCTTTCTTACCTGTTTAAAGAGTCAAGAGTCTGGGACAGTGTTTGACTACAAAGGTAATCTGATCTATTGGAACAATAGATTATGTAAATGATGTGTGATATGAAGGCTAAGGAATGTTTACTGTAAATATCTAATTGACATAATGTTATTAGAGTTTTAGTAGGTACAGTAAATGTTCATCATTTGGTTTATGCAAATTATAACTGTTGGACCTGGGCATAAATAGTGGCATTTTTCAATAAAGGTTTCAGAATCCTGTTTGAACATACAGCTTGCCTGGTGTCTCATTCAGGGTTCCCACTCTCACCCTCAGAAGGCACAGAGCGGCCTTCTGGAAATTCAAAGAGGCTCCAAGGCAGAGGATCAGACCAAGCAGGTCTGGAGCTACAGATCAGGCTGCTGGAGTCACTGAGTTCCGAGCAAATCAGCGGCCGGGCTGATCTTGGTAAGGGGCGTCTGAAGAGCAGGGACAGGCGGAAGAGAGGTGTTTCTGTCACACCTGGTTCCCGTTTATTCCTTCTCTTCATTTTGGCTTCTTCAAAGAGCTGGTCCCTCTAGGGTTTTCGGGAGCACCTATGATTAAGAACACGGTTATTTCGATTATTTTTGGTTGAATGAGATATTCTTTGTTTGCTGTATTTTTTTAATACATTTTTTTCAATATCCCTTTTAAATAAATTATCTACCCTCCGGTACAGAGGAATAGATTCAAGAGGATGTATCAAGTAGGAAGTTCAATGTATTGTAACCTTGTCTATATTGTGCCAATTGTACAGCCCTGAGGAATATGCTGGCGCTTTATAAATATAGAATAATAATAATAATAAAGAGGATTATTCTCTTTCATCATGATTTGGACCCCGAATACCTTAATCCACCATGGGGCTTTAGTAATCATTTACATGTAAATATTATGCATTAGAATCTCTACCATTACCATTAATTAATCAATCCGCTAGCATTCTATAATGGCATAATCGAAGACTGGATTATTATTATTGCGATTATTGTTATTATAGTCTTTCATTGGTTTTTGAAGATTTCATGGTTTTTATGTCAATTAATATTATAGAGGTTATTCACTAACCTACCAATTGGCCCAGAATTGCACCGGACGGTGCAATAGTCTTTTTCACCTTGAAAAGGCTTTTTTAATAGTCGAAACGTAGGAATGCAATCAATTACGTTTTAATATTTTTTTCTAAAACATATTAACTTATTTAAGAAGTTTCAGTTGCTGGTATTTATAAAGCGCCAACAAATTCCGTAGCGGTGTACAACGGGCGAGACAGAATAACAAATATACAAGTTAGACACGCAGAACAGTAAGAGAGGTGACCCTGCTCTAGAGTTTACAATCTAAGAGGAGAGGGGTGACACACACACTGGGTGAGACAGAAAATCTGTCTTGAGAAAAGCCCCTGTGTGAACCGAAACGTCAACATGTTTTTTTATGGAATAAACGGACAGTATATCTGTATGAAGAAAGCCTCCTGTGTGCACCTTTCTTTGGAAATGTATACATTTATTTATATTTTTTTAGATAAGTATCTTATTTCTAGTATGATAAATATTCTTGGTAGCTGGATCAGGATGGCAAGAGATAATATTGCACCGCAGGACCTAGAATCTGTTCAGACTTGTGAGTTTCTTTATTAAACTATTAAATCATCGTAGTCTTTTATCCATAACCTTAAGTTATCCCGACATGTTATATCACTTTCAATCCAAGAAAATGGATAGATATGAATATTTGATACATTGTGATACATTGTGATAAAATCTAACTCACACCACTGAAACACTGAATTAAGAACCAGCTGGCCAAGCCTCTCATTGTATAGAAATACCTGCATTTTTAAAAAGTTACCATAATCTAGATTCATGTGATTTATGCACCGTTTCTTTCATTTGTAGCGTACTGTTCAACAAGAATCTCCTTTATCTGAGCAATAATTACATTTTACAGGTCAATCCGGTTTAGCTATAATTCACTTTGTTAAATTCAACAAGAACAAAAATGATAATATGATAAAATGATAATATGATAAAATGAAAATATGGTAAAATGATAATATGATAAAATGATAAAATAATAATATGGTAAAATACTTGAAAACGAGAGAAATCTCAATGTATCCTTCCTGGTAAAATATTTTGCAAATAAATAAATAATATGATAAAATGATCAAATGATAATATGATAAAATGATAATTTGAAAAAATGATGATATAGTAAAATGATAAAATGATAATATAATAAAATGATAATATGATCAAATGATAATATGATAAAATGATCAAATGATAATATGATAAAATGATAATTTGATAAAATGATAATATGGTAAAATGATAAATTGATAATATAATAAAATGATAATATAATAAAATGATAATATGATAAAATGATCAAATGATAACATGATCAAATGATAATATGATAAAATGATAAAATGATAAAATAATAAAATGATAATATGATAAAATGATCAAATGATAACATGATCAAATGATAATATGATAAAATGATAAAATAATAAAATGATAATATGATAAAATGATAACTTGATAAAATTATATTATAAAATGTAATATTCAGAGCACATGAAGGTTTCTTAGCATATGTATCTTTTTTGCTCCTGTGATTTTTTTATAGTGATGACGAGGGCTTCTCTTTCCAGTTTTGTTGCAGCACTGCATGGCGACAGGATTGAGCTTTAACCCCTTCAATACCATGGCATTTTAACAAGAATCTACTGTCAGAAACCAGTGTTTTTTTTTAGAAAATAATTTTTCATTAATTATACAGTAAGAAATATTTTTGAATATTCCCAGTGTATTCCTTACTGTGATAACCTATTTGACAGGGAGATGTCGCCATCTGCTGGCAAGACGTAGTTACTGCAGTTAGAACTGCAGCTCGCTGCTCCGTGCATTGGCTGTGGAAAGCCTGGTACAGACATTCTTTAGCTGATTATAAACAGGTTTTAGCATTGCGGGAAGTATGCCCACAGGGCTGAATCTTTGAGGGCACATTCTGGTGCCCAAAAGCAAACAAAATTAGTATGCAACAAATGAATTTCATTTGCAATCATACAGCACAGCCCCAGATTATGTTAACATGATTTCAGGTTGCTGTGTCTGCTGTCACTGATCGTGTATACACAATCATAGTAGTGAAGGGCTAATGAGAAATTTGTTCCTCCACAGTGAGAAAACAATTCCTGCATGAACTCATTCATTGACAAGTTGTTTTCCATAAAACCACTGCCAGCACACTGTGGATTTATGGAAATCATATTTGCATTATACATACAGAGAGAATGTGCCTGAAAAGCATAAAAGCACATTTTCAAACAGTATGTACTATTTGACAGGCAGGTGGTGCCATCTGCTGGCCAAAAGCGCTACTGCCTTTCCATAATACAGCTAGGGCTCCGTTTTTACTTAGAAAAAAAATCAATTCCAACTAGCTGTTTTAACTGTTTGGCTGTCAGGATGTCGTGCCTGAGGAGCTTAAACCTTGGGGCACTTTCTGGAGACCCTTTGCAAATGATTTTCCTTTGCAATAAATTAAATTCCTTTGCATTGCTCCAGAATTAGACCAAATCGAGTATACTCGATACCGGAGCACCTACAGGTGCCTTGAAGATGGAGCATCACGATAATGTTAGTGAAGGAAATAAAAGCGTACGTAAGTGTGTTTTTCATGGGTTAAACTTAAAAGTTAATGCTTTCCAAGGTAAAATGTGCATTTTTGGGTGTGAAGGGAGTAAGGAAGGTTAGTTGGGTTTTAATGTTTGGTAAAAAAAACAGAAACACATCGAGCAAGTGAAATGTTAAACATCTAAAGACTCTTTTTCCCTCTCTCACTCCATGCACAAAGGACATTTGGGCTCCAGAAACTTTCCCTCAGAGTAGGTGATGTGTGGACCCAGTGGTTTCTGGAAAAATCACTTTGCATTAACCCCTTCACTCCCGAGATCGAGATAACTCAGGTCTTCAAAGGCACCATTAGATGCCCAATATCAAGTTATCTCGACCTACAGCTGAGCACATACGTCTAAGCGTTTGATTGTATCCAGGGGTTGACAGCCTATCATATGTTCAGGAGTCCAGTGGCTCCAGGGGCCCTGACCCACGAACGAAGTTTCCGGTGGGGTGCAGCATCTGGGGCTGATAAGAGCACTGTGACTCGTCACCAAACTGATCGATTAGTATGGTCTGAACCAGGAAGAGGTGCAGAGCGAATGCTTTCCCACCGGGGATATCTGTTTATCTCTTTTCTGGACCACCATGGATTTATCCCACTTCCAGAAAAATACGTAAGTAAATGAAGAGGCAAAATGTTTTATTTTTTTATTAGTTTAGTGAAATGGACAGCTAAGGGAAGGGGGGGCGACCAGTGGTTCAGAAAGGAGCCCCCCGAGATTTCTAATGGCAGCCCTGATTGTATCAGTCGAGCAATGACGAGGTCCCATCAGAGGGGACGTGGCAACGTTAATACACCTGAAAGTACTAGCCGCGTTTTACAGCTAATGAGCAGTGCAAACTATTAAATTGAATTTACAGCTGATTTTTAGTGTCAGGGATTTTAAGGGTTTTTATTTTAATGGACGCCTTTTTCCACGTGCTTAACCCGGTGACTCATAGACGTTTACTTCATAGACAACCATTCACGGCTCTAAATTGACAGGGTGTGCCTTTTTTTTCCGCAGCACTGAGCATTAGTTTGTATTTGTGTTACTGACTTTATGGCACAATATGTTTCAGAGCGTCTGACAGAGCTGCATGTTAAAGAAGTTCTTCAGTGATCAGCCACAATTATTCATATCAAAACCCTGAAACATATAAAAAACAGTACAGTAAAGCAGGTCATGAAATAACAAATGCAGGAAAAACACGTGGGATGCAGGTAGCATGATTTCAGTGAGCTGTCTTAAAGGGACAGTACCATCAAAAAAATGAAATGTCCTTATTGTGTTTATTTGATGTCGCTGATATCTTACATGTGCTTTGTTTTTCTCTTGTATGTTTAGTTAAGAAAATATTTCTATATGTGTCACTGGATGCATCCATTGTGTGATATTTTCCTCTATATTTGTCACTGGATGCATCCATTGTGTGATATTTTCCTCTGTATGTGTCACTGGGACCATCCATTGTGTGATATTTTCCTCTATATGTGTCACTGGGTGCATCCATTGTGTGATATTTTCCTCTGTATGTGTCACTGGGTGCATCCATTGTGTGATATTTTCCTCTATATTTGTCACTGGGTGCATCCATTGTGTGATATTTTCCTCTATATGTGTCACTGGGAGCATCCATTGTGTGATATTTTCCTCTATATGTGTCACTGGGAGCATCCATTGTGTGATATTTTCCTCTATATGTGTCACTGGGTGCATCCATTGTGTGATATTTTCCTCTGTATGTGTCATTGGGTGCATCCATTGTGTGATATTTTCCTCTATGTGTCACTGGGTGCATCCATTGTGTGATATTCTCCTCTATATGTGTCACTGGGTGCATCCATTGTGTGATATTCTCCTCTATATGTGTCACTGGGTGCATCCATTGTGTGATATTTTCCTCTATATGTGTCACTGGGTGCATCCATTGTGTGATATTTTCCTCTATATGTGTCACTGGGTGCGTCCATTGTGTGTTATTTTGTGTTGTAAACTGCCCCCCCTACAGTATCTATCTATCACTTGCTCCTTACTGTGTGGCTTTGGCCATAGAATGGAGTGAATGGGACTCACATCATGGACTCGGTCCTCATTTTCCTACAGAGCACCACAATTATGGAACAACCTCCCAGACGCCATCAATTCTTCCCCCAGTCTAAAGTCACTCAAGAGCTCCTTACTAACCTCAATACAGAATGCACCTGTAAACATGTAACCTAGTGACTATATTTCCTACATATTTATTTTCTGTTAATCTGTATATTTGTGTTTTTTTTTTAGTTTTTCTTTTTTAATATCTTGCAGTTTATTACTTTGTATTTCTGTAACTGTAACACTTCAATGTTCTTGAACCCAGGACATACTTGAAAACGAGAGAAATCTCAATGTATCCTTCCTGGTAAAATCCTTTATAAATAAATAAATAAATAAATTGTATTGAGTAGGATGTATTCAAAGGACATCACCAGGGGGTAGATTAGAAGTCTTTTAAGCTCCCTGTCATATCTCATTCAACTGCCATCTCTTTTTTTTTTTTAATTCAAAATTTTATTTTGAAATAGGTCATCAGCAAATCAGACATAAATACAAATAATAACGAGTAAAGCCAGCAAGGTTCATCTGGGATAACAAAAAATAAAAGAGGGAAGGGCACTCCGATATAGGTGACCAGGGAGGTGGTCTCGTCATTAAACAGGTATGGGGTGGGGCAACCACAAAAAAAAGGGGGGTAGAAGGAGTAAGGTGGGGGGACAGACGGAAAAAAATGGCATTCCTGGTGCGCTCCAGCAACCCCGCAAGGAGACTGGAGGCCATGGAAGGGCCACAGGGCCAGGTGTCCTGGGGCCAGAGGGAGCGGTCAGAGCCATGGTATCCGTCCCAATGGCTCACCCAGGGCAACCTATCGTCCCGCACCCAAAAAGAAAACCAATGTAAAAAAAAAAAAGTGGTTAGATGCCCGGACCGTCACGCCAAACCACGTCCTGGTCAGATGAAGTAGAGTCCGCTAAAGAGAGCCCAGAGGGGGGGAGAATAAATCGGCAAGAGTCCTCAAAACTGTATGGGGGGGTAGGAGTGTCAGCAGGGGAAGACATCGGGGGGGGGGAAGGGGAAACAGTCATGCAGGAGAAATCAGCATCCAGGAATCCAGCAGTGGGACCATCCAGTTCAGCCAGTGTCCAGGGGAAAAATAAGAGACACGTTGTCCCCGCATCCATCATCCAGGAGCAACAACGAAGTCGGCTGGGGCAGCAAGTCGAAGAGTGGATTATGACCCAGGACCTCTCCAAGGACATCCGGGGGGAGTAGGTCTCGCCATCTGCACAGCTTCCAGTCAGCCCCAGTCCCAGGCCCACCAGGAGACGTCTTACTCCGCTGAGTCACAAGAAGCAGCTGGGCCGGTGGCATCGTCACGCAGGGAGATCTATCCGATGCCTCGAGTGCCACAGGGCCCCTTCTCAGACCCAGAGTCCATCCAGACAGCTCCCCCCGAGAGCCCACAGACCGAAGGCAAGCTAGGCACCGCCAGTACATGAAGCGACCCAGCCGGATCGCCGCACCCGGTTCGCTGCAACGCAACTTCAGGGCCGCCACTCCCCGGTCTCCATACCTCTTCTCTCTGTTCGAAGGAGCAGGTAAGCGCATCACACCCACACAGGGAGCTCCCAGTCACATCTCCAGACGTAGTAGCTGTATCCCGGCCGAGTCGCATCTCAGCCACAAGGCGCCGGACATCCCCACGCGTAAGTGGTCGCTCCCCTTCCTCCAGAAACCAAGCCAGGCACCCATCTAGGCGATCCATCAGTGCCCCACCGCGGCAAGGAAGAGAGGATACGGGTCCCCTTAGCACTGCAACAAAGGCTCAAAGATGGCCGCCCAAAGTAGGCCTCGAAAGCAGGCTGGAGACCGCAAAGTGCCCCAAACCACTCCGAAAGAGCACAGAAGAGACCAGGCATATATCGGGGGGTCCCCCTGCACAGTCCTCTCCCCTGTGAGCACAGCAGCCGAAGGTAGGTCGCAAGAGTTAGCAAAAGTTGAGGGAAACCTCGAGGAGCTCAGCAGAATGCGACCTTCCCTGTCGGCAGTCAGCTCCGCCCTCCAACTGCCATCTCTTATCTCGAGTAGCCTGGATAACACAATACACCCCCTGCTGCCTTATTCCCTTCTCCACCTCATTAACTGTTAAATACCAAAATACAAAATTGAACCTGGTACAGAGCAAATTGCTCGTGAAGGTATAAGTAAAATTCTATATGTAGCCAGAACTTTCTAACAAGCTTCGACTGCTCTCTTTTTTGTTTTTCTCCTTTTTATTTTCTTTATATGAGCCATAGTTTGTGAGAAAGTTCTGGATACTTATATGGATACAGTTGAAGGATTTTAAGGTGGTGGGGGAACGTGTTTTGTGGTGCTTCACTACTAGACAAGAGTAAACTGTTAAATACTGTATAAGATAAAGCACAGCCACAAAGTAAAACTTTTGCAAAGATCTTGCTAAATGTTGCATCATGGGAAAAATCCAGAAAATGGAAACAGGAGCTAAAAAAAACCAATTTTATATTTCTGGTTTTGGCCACGAAATTGCACTGAGCAGTGCATTTCCCCGTATAGTTCAATTTTGTGGCCATTCGGCTTTTCAAAAAGCTGGCATTTTGTCAAATATCGGCGAATTGCCAGCAAAATACGGTGATCATCGGCGGCAGTGAAATCCCCGTAGAGAAGTAATGGTTAATTTATTCAGAGACACCGAACAGCACCGAAATGTCAGTGAAATTTCCTGATTTTTGGTGGTTTCGGTCACAAGTCTAATCAGGCAAATCCTATAGTTTTCAATGTAAAAACAAATTCCTGGTTTTTAATAAATATTTCTTCAACCGTTTTTTTTCTTCATTTGCAGCAAAAAGTCTCCTGATACCAGCTGAAGAAGCTCTGAGGAGCGAAACGCGTTCTGGTAATATAATTTATGTATCAATAAATTTATTTTTATTTTAAACTACTGCTGCTTCCTGATACGTGATTGAAAGAAGGTTTTGGAATTACCTTAATATTCCCATGCAACATCTTGGAGCCAATGCGGCTCATTAATATGTGAGTGTAACCTCTATGAATATCCACTTTACTATTATCTTAAACGATATTGCACCAGAAAGTGCGTTGTTATTTTTATGATCCACTGCAGGAGAAAGTGTTTGAAGAAACGTAATGCGGGTACATGGGCACCTGAACATTATTTGAAGACCCATAATCGCTATCCATCCTAGAGCCAAGGTTAGGCTCAAAAGAATGTGAGTAAGATCACGACCGCTTTTCTTTTATCCTACGGTGGACCAACATACTGCGCTATTATATCCATTCTCTTCCGCAGAAATTTTATATTTGATGAAGAAGGGATGTCCTCTTGATGGATTAGAAGATACTCCAATGGACATGTATAATGATTAACCGTACATCCAGTTCGCTGGCGCTCCGTTGACCATTTAAAACATACATACAGAGACTCATACACAGACACAAACACACACACTATGAAACGCATACTCACACACATACAGAGACTCATACACTCACACAGACACAAACACAAACACACAAGGAAACACACACGCACACATACACACAGACATACACACACACACAGACACATTTTTGTCCAGTAGCTATTTTACATACAGCTTTTCAAATTTGACACTTTCAATGGGTTTTTCTTTTGGGGGGGTTTACCCCGTTTGTCGGCTTGTCAGGTTTTTCCGGTGGCTGGTTGGCGCTCTGTTTGGCAGATCGTCGGCTTTTTTCTGATGCGTTCGGCGGTTTTGCAGCGGATTGTCCGGTGCGTCCCTTTTTTTTCCGGCGGCTTATTGGATCGATCCGATGTTTTTTTGGTGATTTCGCAGTGGTTTTTTGGATGCGTTCGACAGATTTTCCCTGCACTTCGAGGACCCTGTGATGAATGCTTAGTTCACCGCAGGGTCGGCGAATTTAACTCCCCGAAGTACAGGGGAACTAAAGAGCAAGGTGCTCTTTGAATAACCCTGATGGGGTCTAAAACTAGAGTCCAAAAACCAACAAACCAATGTCAGAGGATACGAACGTCAAATTATTAGGAGCTGTAACTCTGCAGCGTTTTAATATATCTTCGTCACGATATATATATTATTCAGCAAATATCCATTCTATGAAATGCATAGCGGCAGAAATCACTCATCCGGCAGATTTTCTCATGGCAGAGACATTGTAACAAGCCGTTCACAAAGCAGCTCATTTAAAGCCCTCTTGTAAACCTTCGATTTGACATTTCCAGAGTTTCATTTCTTTTTTATTAACATTTGGAATAATGATAAATAACTCGAAACCGTCTCGATTTATTTATTTTTTTAAATATATATTTTTTTAACGGGATCCATATATTTTTATTTGACACCCATTTAGAGCCTGTGTAAACAGTAACGCCTGTAAACCAGAGATTACCGTTTGATTGCACGAGGGGGGCACCTCGGCCTTAAACGCATGAATTATGGGCACCTATTTAGTGAGTGACGGAGTGCTTTATTTACTATTGGCATGAGCCTTCATATAAAATTAGTGGCGCTAGAAAGCCAGATTTTGTGAATGCACATAGTCATCCTATTCATGGGCCGCTTCAGAAAAGGAAAAAAAAAATAAAATAAAAAAAAAAAATATATTTATATTTATATATATATCCTTGACATAATACGCAACCCATGTGTAATTTCATTGCCTGGAGCAAAGTTAGGGGAAAACTTCTCCATCTGGCAATTTCCCTGTGAGTGGCACATATTTAAACAATGATGCATTTTGACAAATTTCAAACCTGGCTTAAGAAAAAATAATATAAACACAATAGTCACTCTGAGAAAATTGTCCACCTGTGCAGGCGAGCACGAAGTGTTAACCAAAGGCTGCTGGTAATGAATAAAGATGCGTCGCGGAGCTGGATTAGCCCGTTGTAAATGTAAATTGCTGTCAGATAAAGCGCTTGTGTTTACATGTACCATTAATATTATGATCAGCGCGTTTTAAGAGAATAATCTACTCCAGGCAGATGTTCTCATTTGGACATTCACACCCATCGACGGAGCCAACTTCTCTGCCCGAGGTTGTGTCAACATCGTCGCAGGATCTTCAGCTGTTCTAAGTCTTAATTTAAACAAAAATTAAAAGCTGCAAAAAAGGGAACGAATGTTTCCCCCTCTCGTTGACTCCCCCCCCCACACACACATCCCCGCAAAATATTTTTTTCTTCTTCTGGCAATGGCGAGAATGCGACGTTCTAAGGTGCAATTATTTAAATGTTCTGATTATTGGGCGCCGGGTTTTGATTTTCTTCAGGCTTCTTATCGCGACGTAAAATTAAAATGGCGCGCGGAGCCGCGCTCGCGGTGATCCCGAATGAGACGCAAAAATAGATAAATGGATGGAAATTTCCGAATCGCACGGAGGTGGTGTACAGGGTTCAAGTCTGACAGGAACGCTTGGGAAGGCAGTTCTCGCACTATTTTACCAGGAGGAACTTAGTTCCCTTTTGGCTGATATACTGGGAAGCTGCAATACCTTTCTATATAGACACGATTTTATAAAACTGTCTATTTTTAAGGGTTTTTCCTGGATTTAAGTACATTGGGAAGGCATGGGAAGGACAATTTCTCAGTGTTTGCCAGAGGAATGGTATTCTCATGCAGAAAGACGCGCGGCAGCTGCTGCGGCTGCTGCGGCTGCTGCGGCTTCCAGTAACCTTTATGGCCCAGGTCAGACAAATGTATTTAGAGCAGAAGGAACATCCATGAGAGGAGACGTCCTTCCACTCTGACACCCAACTGGCTGCTTCGCTGAGTGCAGTTAGTGCGCTCAGCGCTGCAAGGCTCGATTCCCCCTATGGAGGATTGTGCTTTGCAGCCCCGTCCAACGCGTGTCTACTGTTTTGACAGGGAGTCTTTCTTCACGTCCGCTTGTAGTGCTCTTAATTTGTGTGTGCGTTACAGCGTGTGACCCGCCCCGTCGAAGCGCCACAACTCTGCGTCGGACACCGGGAGTCACATAGTGCGCTCGTCCGACCCTGGCCTTAGACCAGAATGTACAGAAATGTTGGCGAGTTCCCACAATTATTTTTTTAGGACTTGACCCCTAGTTGTGTACTATAAAAAAAGAACAACACAAAAAACGGTTTAGGCAGGATAGGTTTGTGATATTATTAGCACCATTTTTATAAATTGGGGAACCTGTCTCCATAATTCCGAAATCCGGAAAGGTACCAAAAAAAAAGGAGTTTTCAGGATCTGACGGATATCATTTTTACTTATCTCCCTCGCCGGTTCTGATGGGTTCTCCATCGTTCCTCTGTGTGCTGCAGTGCCAGTGAGGGACAGGTGGTGCAGCTCCAGCTTGTGACATGCTGCACAGGGCCAACGAGAGATGCCGGAGACGAACAGCATGTCCATAGCATGTGTATCTTGCTGTTGCTGATGCAACATGTGCCTTGTGTCTCCCCTGTTGTATCCCCTCTGGCTTCGGAATACTGCCCGGATTCTGAAACCCGTAAGACTCCAAAATCCAGATTTGGGGTGTACAGCATGTACTAACATTTCACATAAGCCTCCTTTGTATGGTAATGAAAGTACATGAACCCATCACTAATCCATAACCCAGATCACCCAAAAATCATAGTTGGGAGACAGTAGCGCCTTTGGATGCCCATGTGGATGATAAGCCTCTTGTAGCAACATTCAGACCAAGATCAAGAATACTCGATCATCGAAGCACCTGCTGGTGTTCTAATCCTGAGTATATGCGATGCGGTCTTATCGTTGAAAAACTAGATTGTAAATGAGCTCCAGAATGTGCCCCCAAAGTTGTAGTACCTCGGACGTAACAGTCGAGGTGTCAAAACAGTTTGAACATCTTGGAATCCCTTTTTTCTTTTCTTTTCCCAAAGAAAAACGGAGCCCAAGCTGTATTATCCAGAAGTAGCACTACTTGTCCCACCAGATGGCGCCATCTACCTGTCAAATATCCCATATAGTTTTAAGATGTGCTTTTTAGATTTTCAAGGATATTTTCATTGTATGGGTACTGAAAACTTGGGTCCTGGCACTGGTTTTATAGAAAACGATTTGGTACAGGAGGGGTTAAGGTATATTACTAAGATTAATTAAGCGATAGAGTAACTTTCTGCAGCTTGTTAGATCGGTTATGGATCATGGAGAGGGCATTGTGTGTGGTTGAGGTAACAGCTTGGGCAAACAGAGTGTCACAGAGAGCCTTCATGACCCATGAGTGATCTGCATGACATCATCAGAAAGTTAAGCGAGCTAGAATGATAGAAGTCAATGATCGCACAACAGAACCACACTGTGACCCTGTGAACATAAAATTACATCACTGCTACCTTGTTTTCACAATGAATTCTTCTGTATGAGCCACAATAAGGGAAGGTGATTAATGGAACATGGCGGTATTTACATGGTTAGACATGTCGTTCCACGTGATGAGAACACGGCTCCCTTCCTGACCTTGGTGAATATTGCGATTCCTGTCAGTAATGGATGAAGCCAATCCCTCACAAATAACACAACTGTCTTAATAATCCGTGTCACATGTGACGGTTGTTTTAGTAATAATGGCCTTAATTGTGAAACCTCTACCAGGTACGTTCAGAGCTTTCCGATTAAATACCCAACCCTTTCTGGCTCATTAACCGCCTTTCAGGGATTGTCAACATTTACGTAAAAAGGACCATGTTTTATATATATATAGAAGGTGTCATTACCCAAGTTCTTTCTGCAAGCTATTATACACCTTTTCTATTAGCTCATAGGTAGCGGCTTATCCAAACTAATATTTAAATTACCCTTGCGATGTTCTAGTTTAAGGGTTTCTCCATTAAAAAAAATAACCCTCCCACCCTTGTTTGCCCCTAAATAATTGGATAGATTCTGCTTCCGAACGTAGAAGTCCCTGCAGTTTTTCAATACAATTTGTGTACCCACTGGGCAAAGCAAATTGAGCTGTTACTCGGGAATTGCGCACTTTACTTTCCGCAAGTTCAGTAGAGCCTGCACAGAGTGACGGGTTGGAGCTGTGCGCTTCCATCGGCCACCTCTCTCAGAATGCGAGCTGTCGCCGGTGGTCCGAGAGAAGGTGACATCGGCACATAGATAGCGTGTTGACATCACTAGTGACGGATCTGTTGACTGGGAAATTCGAAATCCTGGCTGCTGGTGCTGCCAACGTGGCGAAGGAGATTCCTGTGCTTAATCCAGCATCCGAGTGAAGGTGACATCGGCACATAGATAGCGTGTTGACATCACTAGTGACGGATCTGTTGACCGGGAAATTCTAAATCCCAGCTGCTGGTGCTGCCAACGTGGCGAAGGAGATTCCTGTGCTTAATCCAGCATCCGAGTGAAGGTGACATCGGCACATAGATAGCGTGTTGACATCACTAGTGACGGATCTGTTGACCAAGAAATTCTAAATCCCAGCTGCTGGTGCTGCCAACGTGGCGAAGGAGATTCCTGTTTTTAATTCAGCGTCTCATACGGTTTTAGCTTGTTGGTGCCCATACAGAGAAGACTATACATATGCAAATCAGAGGCTATCACCGAGAAAGGGTGGACAGTACTGAAACGTCAAGGAAGTCATCTCCCTATGAGAGGTGCAGCAACTGTCCAATGATCATTTTGGACACTTGGGTCTATATCCTCCTCTCTCTATAAATTGAAGGAACCAGAAAACAAGTAGTTCCCTGGGCAGCCATCAGGGATGGCAGCACATGATGTCTTCAGAGGCCCAGTAGCTCAAGGGGACCCTGGCCAAACCTCGTTCAGCTTCTTTAAGTGAAACAGATTTAAGGGTCCCTCCATGCCACTCAAGGCTGGCCCACCAAAATACCAACAAATTTCCCGGTGGGCTGTTACATCTGGAGCCTGTAAGAGAACTCTAACCAGGTAAGCAGAAGATGAGGCAAATGTTTTACCATCAATTGCTCGTAATTCTACTGGTACCAGGGAGTGGCTTAGGCTGGGACCACACGAGCACACTAAGGGCAGTATTACAATGTTGGTGCTAACTTAACCAGAGCTGTTGTAAACTTAAAACCTCCATAGACTATAATGGCTCTGGGAAGTTTACAACAGCTCTGGTTAAGTTAGCACCAAGTATGTAATATGGCCCTAAGTGTGTTCGTTATGACCCTCCCTGCCAGCGTCCTTCAGAGCTTTACGATGGCTCGACTGGGAAGACCACACGATATAATGTGCCAACTAATAACACTAATTACAACGGGCGTACTGTGTTCCTCCCCGTTGAGTCGCTCAATGAAGGGCAGATGGGTCTACAAGTGTGATCCTCCATAGGAGGCTGCTGCTCCGTAGAGCTGTGCGCACAAATTCTCACCGACAATTCTTTCTACGCTCGTGTGGTCCCAGCCTAAGACATTACAGCTCATGCCAATATTGTTGCCTAAGCGGCTCCTTGTTACCATCTCGAGTCCATGGCTGCTAATGGCATTTAGGCCAATATCAAAAGTGAGACACCTAAAAGTTAATTCAGCTGGTGCAGTGCTAGCATTACGTTTGCAGTGCCTGCAGTATTTAGATTGAATTAAAAGTGAAACAGGTTATTATTATTACCTCCAAAGTGAAAAACGAAATGTAAACTCCCTGTGGATATTTTTGGAAGACGTATAATAATAATAAGGGTGGCTTGTTGTGCTAAAATATCTTATAGTGACAGGGTGTTAAAGACAAATATTAGGATTGTGCCACAAGTTGTTCATGTGTGTGTCTGGGATATAAGCAAACATAATTATTTCTTATATTTACATTCCCAGATTCCCATTGGTTTAATTCCACAGTTGTTAAATTGTTTTTATTTTATGTATTATTTGTTTACTGTCACAAAAATAAATATCTGATGGCAGATTTTGTGCTTTTTTACAATCTATTGCCTGAATGTCTTTCTAATGGTTTAGTGCAGGTTGTCAAACTCTGTCCCCCCCTCCCGGAGCTCTATCTATCTATCTATCTATCTATCTATCGATCTATCTGTATCTATCCCTATTAGGGATGAGCTGTTCGGTTCGGAGCTCGATTAGAACATCGCCTGTTCGCATGTTCGCCCACAATGCGCCACAATGGACCACAATGCACTTTTCCACTAGCCTGAAGTTTGTAATTGGTTACAGCCTTGCACCTGACCACAGTTTAGGTGCAAGACTATGCCAATCACGGCTCAGAGTCCTGATTGGGCAAATTTTGCCCAATCATGGGCTCACAGAGCTAAGTCCTGCAGCACACTATATAAGGCTTCGCACAGCCTTCAGCACATGTTTTATGAGAGGAGATTGTTGTGTTAGTGTGTGTTCTCACTGCCAGTCTGCCAGCAGCTATTGGGGGGGGGGGTCTCATTTCTACAAAATATCTGGGAATTGTTCTAATCTTTGTGTTCTCACTGCCACCAGCAATTGTGGGGGTCTCACTTCTACAAAAATAACTGGGAATTGTTGTAATCTTTGTGTTCTCACTGCCACCCATCAGGGGGTCTCACTGATTTATAGGAGGTTCCTGGGAATTGTAATCTGTGTCTTGTCACTGCCACCCATCGGGGGTCTCACTGATTTATAGGAGGTTCCTGGGTATTGCAATCTGTGTCTTGTCACTGCCACCCATCAGGGGGTCTCACTGACTTATAGGAGGTTCCTTGGAATTGTAATTTGTGTCTTGTCACTGCCACCCATCGGGGGTCTCACTGATTTATAGGAGGTTCCTGGGTATTGCAATCTGTGTCTTGTCACTGCCACCCATCAGGGGGTCTCACTGACTTATAGGAGGTTCCTTGGAATTGTAATTTGTGTCTTGTCACTGCCACCCATCAGGGGGTCTCACTGATTTATAGGAGGTTCCTGGGAATTGTAATTTGTGTCTTGTCACTGCCACCCATCGGGGGTCTCACTGATTTATAGGAGGTTCCTGGGTATTGCAATCTATGTCTTGCCACTGCCACCCATCAGGGGGTCTCACTGATTTATAGGAGGTTCCTGGGTATTGCAATCTGTGTCTTGTCACTGCCACCCATCAGGGGGTCTCACTGATTTATAGGAGGTTCCTGGGTATTGCAATCTGTGTCTTGTCACTGCCACCCATCAGGGGGTCTCACTGATTTATAGGAGGTTCCTGGGTTTTGCAATCTGTGTCTTGTCACTGCCACCCATCAGGGGGTCTCACTGACTTTTTTTTCCTTTTAAATGTTTCTATACATCCTAGAAATCCGCCACTTCACGGGCAGGTTATGGGGACCTCCTAGGCACGATATTTTAAGGAATTTTTCGTTTTTATTCTTAACCTTTATGACATGGAAAAATCACTGTTCCTTTAAAGACGTCTTTTTTTAAACTTTTTGTCCTTGTTTCCTGTCCCCCAGGGCACTACCCGGACCCCCATACACCTTTTATGGCCAATATCTTGCATATATGCCCTCTTGGAGGGCACTCTAAAAAGCGAACGTTCCCATTGACTTGCATTGAGTTCGCAACGTGTTCGCGTTCGAATTCAAACTTTTTAAATTGATCGAATGTGAACCGAACATGGGGCTGTTCGGCCCATCCCTACTCCTGATGTTGTAAGTGTCAGTGATTTGGTGGAAACATTTGCAGACATAACGTTTGAGTTTGCAATAACGAAAAATCATCAGCTGGTTTGGCTTTAAATGTGAAAGCTCAGTTTACCGGAAATGTTGTCATAATCCCTTCCTTCAGTACAAATAACCGTGTGATCTTTGAAAATCAGAATTACTTTCCCTCTTGACTTTCACCTGAGTTAGAGATAAACACATAAAGACGACAGGACATCAAAGAAAAACCTGCACTTCCACAGCAGCTTTCTACAACTCCACCTATCGCTCAGTCTGCGAAACACATTTCCATGAATTCACTAACACGAACCACTAACATAAAAGCTTCAACACGGAGTACAGAGATACCCAAGAAAGTCAAAAACAAGATTTATTTTTATTAATTAATTTTATAAAGTTTTTATTACCTTTTCAGGAACAGACAAAGTAGTCAAAACAGAGTTAAACCAGCCCTGTTGTAAAAATATATATATATATATTTAAACACTACTACTAACATAAGTTGTAACTATTACATGTGCATTACAAACAAAACCACATTCTAAAACACATTCTAAAACACATGCTGCTGTTTTGTTTTTTCTTTGTTTGAAGTAACTGCATGTAAATAGGAAAATACAGGTAGTTTTTTTTTTACCAAAATCTGTGCAAAATCTTTATTTTTCTTCTGTACTTTGTCTTCTACAGTAATTAACAGATAATGAGGTAGAGGAGGGAGTGTTTAGATGTGGCTGCAGGAGACTACTGTTCTCCAGGTTACCCATGGTAAGAGATGGCAGCAGAATGACATAGAACATTGATCTTAAAAATCTTCTAATCTACCTCCTGGTGATGTCCTTTGAATACATCCCACACAATACAATGGTGTGAGTTGGTGACAGATCCATTCAATCCATTCTATGGCCAAAGCCACACAGTGAGGAGCAAGTGATGGAAAGATACTGGGGGAGGGGGCAGTTTACAACACAAAATATCACACAATGGATGCACCCAGTGACAGATATAGAGGAAAATATCACACAATGGATGTGGCCAGTGACACATATAGAGGAAAATATCACACAATGGATGCACCCAGTGACACATATAGAGGAAAATATCACACAATGGATGCACCCAGTGATACATATAGAGGGAAATATCACACAATGGATGCACCCAGTGACACATATAGAGGAAAATATCACACAATAGATGCGTCCAGTGACACATATAGTGGAAAATATCACACAATGGATGCACCCAGTGACACATATAGAGGGAAATATTTTCTTAACTAAACAAACAAGAGAAAAACAAAGCACATGTAAGATATCAGCGACATCAACACAATAAGAACATTTCATTTTTTAGAGGCAGTGGCCCTTTAACCCTTTAATTGCGGATGACGTGTGGGGGACTTTTGTATGTGTCACCGCTGTGTGTGGAGGACATCCCCCGCACATCATTGGTTCTCTGCTTTTTCCCACCCATTACTCACCTCTCTGTCTGGGGTCCTGTGGTGGTTTAACTGTCTTGAAGTCAGACCTTTGGTTTTATACCCCTTCCGGTGCACTGATGTCATTGCGCCAGGCGCAATGATGTCAGTTTCAGGCGATCCGCCTGTGGAGCAGGGGGAGTGGCTGAAGGGGAGAGGGGTCCTTTGGACCCCTGTATCTCCAAATCGCTGAGTGGTACCCAATCAAGAGAGGCATCACTGGAAATGTCACATTCTGACCTTTTCAGCGATGCATCTGTTTAACCCCTTAGTTGCACCTTATGGTATTCTTCTTTTCATTCTCATGTGTGGTACTCCACATATACTTTTCCACGCTCCTGCTCATTTTCTTTATCCTTATCACTTCTCCTCCGGTACAAAAATACAGAGAAATATTCAGGGTTATTCAAAGAGCTCCGAATTGTGGCCGAAAGGTAACCGAACACTGAAATTCAGCGTACGCTTACCTTTCCTGGCCATTCGGCTATCCAGAGAGCAGGCAGTTCGCCAAATGTTGGCAAATTGCCTGCACATACGGTGCCTGTTCGTTGCCTGTTCGAGGGCAGTGAAATCCCCATAGAGAAGCGATACTTCTTCTATTCAGAGAACACCAAACAGAAAGGTTGCCGAAATGGCCTGCCATTCGGTGGTTTAATTCAGCAGGTTTATTCAGGAGAATCCATAGGCTTCAATGTTAAAAATATTCCCGTTTTAATTTAATATCTAATAAATGTTTCTTATTTTATTCTGCAGTAAAAAGTCTCTTTATTTTTAGATATTTTAGGATCTTTTAGGCATTTTTCGGGATTTTTTTGCAATTTTTTTTCCCGTTTCTTTTTTTAAAATCGTTTGTTCTGTAATAGCCCTTTTTATAATCATTCATTGGACCTTATATGTACATCTCAGACATTTTCGTTCTGTAGTTTCTTTGCAAAGAGCGTTTCACTTTTCAAACATTCAAGCGTACTGTTTTTTTAACTTTTTCACTCCATTCGTCTGTGGTGTCGGCTTTTTCCGGCGGCTGCTCTGCGCTGTGATCGGGTTGCTCGGGTTTCTCCGGCGTGTTCGGTGGGGTTAATCCAGATGTTTTTGCGGGTTTTCGGCATGCATTCCCCGGGTTTTGCGGTTAGTTTTCGTTGGGAATTCGGGGACCCTGTGGTGCTTGCTGAATACACCGCAGGGTCGCCGAAATGGGATCGCCAAATCACACCGAATTGAAGAGAATGAAAAGTCACCCAAAGTGCGGTGACTTTTTGACTCTCTTTGAATAACCCTGATTGTGTGTATCACACAAGACTATTTAGTGCGTAAATGTATATAAATCTACTCACACTTTTATGAGCCTTTTATATGAAATAGGCTCTAAAAACCAGCATATTCGACTAATATCTTACAGTGTATATAGAGCAAATGTATATGTGGAGTACCACACATGAAAAGAAGGAAACCATAAGGTGCACGCTCGGTGTTGGAAAACCAAAGCTTGTGTCCAGAGGTGAAGAATTGAGCCAAGATTGGACTCTGGTATATGTGCATAGAAGGTCTTCTTGATTGTCCTCCACACCTGTAATGTAAGCCAAAGCATTTATTCTTCTTTTTCTTTCGTTCCATTTCGAAAAGGGAAATAAGAAGAAGGATTTCATCTATATCTCCTTCGGGACAGCATTATAGACTGAATACATTATAGACTGAATAAAAGCGTTTTTTATTGAAGAAAAGTATTATTTTTTTTAATTGAAGATTTTGACTTTATACTTATAGAAGACTTATATTCTTACATAGTTAGTTACATAGGCTGAAAAAAGACGTGCGTCCATCGGATTCAGCCTTTCACACATCACCTACTGCTGTTGAAAAAATGCCAGTCTGAAGCGTTCGCCAATATGCAACACACTGGAAAAAAAATCCTTCTTGACCCCAGATGGTGGCAGATTTCTCCTTTGATCAAGAAGCTTTTACCCACATATTAAATATTATGACCCTTAATATTAAGTTTTTGCAGGAACATTTGACCCAACCACCTCCACAGGCAGAGAATTCCACAGCTTTATTATTCTCACTGTAAAATAACCCTTCGTATGCTTTAGGCTGAATTTTCTTTCGTCCAGTCTAAATGAGTGACCGTGTTCTGTGTATAGTACTATTAATTAATAGGTTTCCAGACAATGGTTTATATTGGCGTCGTTTATATTTATATAAAGTTATCAGATCCCCTCTAAGGCCCTGTATATATTTATATAAAGTTATCCGATCCCCTCTAAGGCCCCGTATATATTTATATAAAGTTATCAGATCCCCTCTAAGGTGCCGTATATATTTATATACAGTTATCAGATCCCTCTAAGGCCCCGTATATATTTATAAAAAGTTATCAGATCCCCTCTAAGGCGCTGTTTCTCTAAACTAAACAGGTTTAAGCTTGTTAGTCTTTCCTCATAACTTAAATCTTCCATTCCCCTTATTAATTTAGCCGCCCGTCTCTGCGCTTTTTCTAGCGCTATTACATCCTTTCTTAAAAAAGGTGCCCAAAATTGCACGGCATATTCAAGGTGCGTCTTACCAATGATTTATAAAGAGGCAAAATTATGTTTTCATCCCGAGAGTGAATTTCCCTTTTAATGCCAATACCTTGCTGACCTTGGCGGCTGCTGTTTGACATTGGACATTGTTACTTAGTTTGAAGTCTATGATTATTCCAAATTCTTCTCCTGCTTTGATTTTCCCCGACTCGGTACCATTTAGGGTATAAGATGCTTGTGTGTTCTTCACTCCAAAGTGCATAACCTTGCATTTATCTACATTAAATTTCATCTGCCATTTAAGTGCCCAGTCCCCCAATCTATCTAAATCACTCTGCAGCGAAGTAACATCCTGCTCACATTGTATTCCCTGGCAGATATTTGTATTTTCTTATATCTATATTGTGTTATCCCTTTTTGTATTTGTGTCTAGTATTTTTTGAATGTCGTTACCTGGGATTGTGACATTCTAGAGGGTGTGACCTTTATATTTTAGTACCTATTACCTTGATTAATTACCTATTTTATTTTATTTTTTCCTGTTGATCTTTTCATTAAACCACAATCTGTTTTGTTCCTTCCACCTCTTTTGAATGATTCACTGCAGGTGGTTTTTTTGCATAGTTTTGGTGCCTTCTGGATACATTAGGGAGGGATTTCCAGCTTCCTCTGTGGATATGGAGTATGAGATATAGGTTGTGTTATGGATTAGATTATCATAAATCTTCTGACCTTTTGTGTAGCCGTCACGTAGGGATACACGGCTGCTATATGCAAGCTGTGCATGGCCGTCAAAGATTGGAAAGGAACTCAGGAAACACATATGGGGCTTCTTTGTGTTCTGCTCCTTTTAAAATGTGTTTATACAAATCTCGCTTCTCCTTTAATCACATAATGGGCAAAGTTTTACTGAGTTGTATCTAACAAAATGAAAAGACGTTATAAACTTGAAAAGATGCTCTTTGCTGGAAGATTTATTTTTTTAAAGCAAGCATGCAGAATTTATCAACAACAGTCTTTAACGCATGTAAGTACATTAGCGAGCGATTCTCATACGTCTTGCATTGAATTTCTTCAAGTTTAAAATGTGTCAAATACATTAATGTATTTTGAACACAGTTTACAAAACTCTACATATGTATGAATTGTAACAATCACTTCAACAAAAGCCAGTTGCAAGTCAGTGTGTAATTTACATACACCCTCAGCCCTACATGGAAGAGCAGGTTTTATTGTAATAAATTAGGCATGTGCATTCTTTTTCGTCCGTATTGATTTTTGGAGGAAATATCGGCATTTTGGTGATTCGGGAGCATCAGAAATTCCAGAAATGATAACATTCTATCAAATCGATCTGAAACTTTGCAGATCAATTTGAAATAATTTTCCTACATAAAAAAAATGCACTCTTTGTGTAATACTAGCCCTAAATCTAATACAAACATAAACAATAATAACAGTAACCCTAAAAGTAACCCTAACACAAACAGAACCACTAAGACTAACAATAACCCTAACACAAACAGAACCAGTAAGACTAACGATATCCCTAACACAAACAGAACCAGTAAGACTAACGATATCCCTAACACAAACAGAACCAGTAAGACTAACGATATCCCTAACGCATACAGAACCAGCAAGACTAACAATAGCCCTAACACAAACAGAACAAGCAAGACTAACAATAACCCTAACACCAACAGAACCAGTAAGACTAACAATAACCCTAACTCCAACAGAACCAGTAAGACTAACAATAACCCTAACACAAACAGAACCAGTAAGACTAACAATAACCCTAACACAAACAGAACCAGTAAGACTAACAATAACCCTAACACATACAGAACCAGCAAGACTAACAGTAACCCTAACACAAACAGAACCAGTAAGACTAACAATAACCCTAACACATACAGAACCAGTAAGACTAACAATAACCCTAACGCATACAGAACTAGCAAGACTAACAATAACCCTAACGCATACAGAACCAGTAAGACTAACAATATCCCTAACGCATACAGAACTAGCAAGACTAACAATAACCCTAACTCCAACAGAACCAGTAAGACTAACAATATCCCTAACGCATACAGAACTAGCAAGACTAACAATAACCCTAACACATACAGAACCAGTAAGACTAACAGTAACCCTAACACATACAGAACCAGCAAGACTAACAGTAACCCTAACACAAACAGAACCAGTAAGACTAACAATAACCCTAACACATACAGAACCAGTAAGACTAACAATAACCCTAACACAAACAGAACCAGTAAGGCTAACAATAACCCTAACACAAACAGAACCAACAAGACTAACAATAACCCTAACACCAACAGTACCAGTAAGACTAACACAAACAGAACCAGTAAGACTAACAATAACCCTAACACAAACAGAACCAGTAAGACTAACAATAACTCTAACACAAACCAAACCAGTAAGACTAACAATAACCCTAACACAAACTGAACCAGTAAGACTAACAATAACCCTAACACAAACAGAACCAGTAAGACTAACAATAACACTTACAGTAACTCTACCATAGACATAACACTAACCCTAGTATTATCCTAAACCTAGCCCTAATGCAAACATAAACAGTAACTGTAACCCTAATGTTAACAATAGCACAAACAGAACCAGTAAGACTAACAATATCACTAACACCAACAGTACCAGTAAGACTAACAATAGCCCTAACACCAACAGTACTAGTAAGACTAACAATAACCCTGTCACAAAGAGAACCAGTAAGACTAACAATAACCCTAACAGAAACTGAACCAGCAAGACTAACAATAACCCTAACACAAACAGAACCAGTAAGACTAACAATAACCCTAACACAAACCGAACCAGTAAGCCTAACAATAACCCTAACACAAACCAAACCAGTAAGACTAACAGTAACCCTAACACAAACTGAACCAGCAAGACTAACAATAACCCTAACACAAACCAAACCAGTAAGACTAATAGTAACCCTAACACAAACTGAACCAGTAAGACTAACAATAACCCTAACACAAACAGAACCAGTAACATTAACAATAACCCTAATACAAACCGAACCAGTACGACTAACAATAACCCTAACACAAACAGAACCAGTAAGACGACTAACAATAACCCTAACACAAACAGGACCATTAAGACTAACAATAACCCTAACACAAACAGAACCAACAAGACTAACAATAACCCTAACACCAACAGTACCAGTAAGACTAACACAAACAGAACCAGTAAGACTAACAATAACCCTAACACAAACAGAACCAGTAAGACTAACAATAACCCTAACACAAACCAAACCAGTAAGACTAACAATAACCCTAACACAAACTGAACCAGTAAGACTAACAATAACCCTAACACAAACAGAACCAGTAAGACTAACAATAACACTTACAGTAACTCTACCTTAGACATAACACTAACCCTAGTATTATCCTAAACCTAGCCCTAATGCAAACATAAACAGTTACTGTAACCCTAATGTTAACAATAGCACAAACAGAACCAGTAAGACTAACAATATCACTAACACCAACAGTACCAGTAAGACTAACAATAACCCTAACACCAACAGTACTAGTAAGACTAACAATAACCCTATCACAAAGAGAACCAGTAAGACTAACAATAACCCTAACACAAACTGAACCAGCAAGACTAACAATAACCCTAACACAAACAGAACCAGTAAGACTAACAATAACCCTTACACAAACCGAACCAGTAAGCCTAACAATAAACCTAACACAAACCAAACCAGTAAGACTAACAGTAACCCTAACACAAACTGAACCAGCAAGACTAACAATAACCCTAACACAAACAGAACCAGTAACACTAACAATAACCCGAATACAAACCGAACCAGTACGACTAACAATAACCCTAACACAAACAGAACCAGTAAGACTAACAATAACCCTAACACAAACAGAACCAGTAAGACTAACAATAACCCTAACACAAACAGGACCAGTAAGACTAACAATAACCCTAACACAAACCGAACCAGTAAGACTAACGAATTCAATAGCACTAACACAAACAGAACCAGTAAGACTAACAATAACCCTAACACAAACCGAACCATTAAGACTAACAATAACCCTAACACAAACCGAACCAGTAAGACTAACAAAAACCCTAACACAAACCGAACCAGTAAGACTAACAATAACCCTACCACCAACAGTACCACTAAGACTAACAATAACCCTAACACAAACCAAACCAGTAAGACTAACAATAACCCTAACACAAACAGAACCAGTAAGACTAACAATAACACTTACAGTAACTCTACCTTAGACATAACACTAACCCTAGTATTATCCTAAACCTAGCCCTAAAGCAAACATAAACAGTAACTGTAACCCTAATGTTAACAATAGCACAAACAGAACCAGTAAGACTAACAATATCACTAACACCAACAGTACCAGTAAGACTAACAATAACCCTAACACCAACAGTACCAGTAAGCCTAACAATAACCCTATCACAAAGAGAACCAGTAAGACTAACAATAACCCTAACACAAACCAAACCAGTAAGACTAACAATAACCCTAACACAAACTGAACCAGCAAGACTAACAATAACCCTAACACAAACCAAACCAGTAAGACTAACAGTAACCCTAACACAAACAGAACCAGTAAGACTAACAATAACCCTAACACAAACAGAACCAGTAAGACTAACAATAACCCTAACACAAACCGAACCAGTAAGACTAACAAATTCAATAACCCTAACACAAACAGAACCAGTAAGACTAACAATAACCCTAACACAAACCGAACCATTAAGACTAACAATAACCCTAACACAAACCGAACCAGTAAGACTAACAATAACCCTAACACAAACCAAACCAGTAAGACTAACAATAACCCTAACACAAACTGAACCAGTAAGACTAACAATAACCCTAACACAAACCGAACCAGTAAGACTAACAATACCCCTAACACAAACAGAACCAGTAAGACTAACAATAACCCTAACACAAGCCGAACCAGTAAGACTAACAATAACCCTAACACAAACAGAACCAGTAAGACTAACAATAACCCTAACACAAACAGAACCAGTAAGACTAACAATAACCCTAACACAAACAGAACCAGTAAGACTGACAATAACCCTAACACAAACTGAACCAGTAAGACTAACAATAACCCTAACACAAACAGAACCAGTAAGACTAACAATAACCTAACACAAACCGAACCAGTAAGACTAACAAATTCAATAACCCTAACACAAACCGAACCAGTAAGACTAACAATAACCCTAACACAAACCAAACCATTAAGACTAACAATAACCCTAACACAAACCGAACCAGTAAGACTAACAATAACCCTAACACAAGCCGAACCAGTAAGACTAACAATAACCCTAACACAAACAACCCAGTAAGACTAACAATAACCCTAACACAAACTGAACCATTAAGACTAACAATAACCCTAACACAAACAGAACCAGTAAGACTGACAATAACCCTAACACAAACTGAACCAGTAAGACTAACAATAACCATAACACAAACAGAACCAGTAAGACTAACAATAACCTAACACAAACGACCAGTAAGACTAACAATAACCCTAACACAAACAGAACCAGTAAGACTAACAATAACCCTAACACAAACCAAACCATTAAGACTAACAATATCCCTAACACAAACCGAACCAGTAAGACTAACAATAACCCTAACACAAACCAAACCAGTAAGACTAACAATAACCCTACCACCAACAGTACCAGTAAGACTAACAATAACCCTAACACAAGCCGAACCAGTAAGACTAACAATAACCCTAACACAAACAGAACCAGTAAGACTAACAATAACCCTAACACAAACAGAACCAGTAAGACTAACAATAACCCTAACACAAACAGAACCAGTAAGACTGACAATAACCCTAACACAAACTGAACCAGTAAGACTAACAATAACCCTAACACAAACAGAACCAGTAAGACTAACAATAACCTAACACAAACCGAACCAGTAAGACTAACAAATTCAATAACCCTAACACAAACAGAACCAGTAAGACTAACAATAACCCTAACACAAACCAAACCATTAAGACTAACAATAACCCTAACACAAACCGAACCAGTAAGACTAACAATAACCCTAACACAAGCCGAACCAGTAAGACTAACAATAACCCTAACACAAACAAAACCAGTAAGACTAACAATAACCCTAACACAAACTGAACCATTAAGACTAACAATAACCCTAACACAAACAGAACCAGTAAGACTGACAATAACCCTAACACAAACTGAACCAGTAAGACTAACAATAACCATAACACAAACAGAACCAGTAAGACTAACAATAACCTAACACAAACCGAACCAGTAAGACTAACAATAACCCTAACACAAACAGAACCAGTAAGACTAACAATAACCCTAACACAAACCAAACCATTAAGACTAACAATATCCCTAACACAAACCGAACCAGTAAGACTAACAATAACCCTAACACAAACCAAACCAGTAAGACTAACAATAACCCTACCACCAACAGTACCAGTAAGACTAACAATAACCCTAACACAAACCAAACCAGTAAGACTAACAATACCCCTAACACAAACAGAACCAGTAAGACTAACAATAACCCTAACACAAGCCGAACCAGTAAGACTAACAATAACCCTAACACAAACAGAACCAGTAAGACTAACAATAACCCTAACACAAACAGAACCAGTAAGACTAACAATAACCCTAACACAAACTGAACCATTAAGACTAACAATAACCCTAACACAAACAGAACCGGTAAGACTGACAATAACCCTAACACAAACTGAACCAGTAAGACTAACAATAACCCTAACACAAACAGAACCAGTAAGACTAACAATAACCCTTACAGTAACTCTACCCTAGACACTAACACTAACCCTAGTATTATCCTAAACCTAGCCGTAATGCAAACATAAACAGTAACTGTAACCCTAATGTTAACAATAGCACAAACAGAACAGTAACTCTAACAGCAACCCCACCCTAGAAGTTACCCTACCCCTAACATTATCCCAGCCCTAGAAGTAACCCTAACCCTATTACAAACATAAACAGTAACTGTAACCCTAATGGTAACAATAGCACAAACAGAATAAGTAAGCCTAACAGTGACCCTAACAGTAACTCTATCAGTAACCCCACCCTAGAAGTAATCCTACTCCTAACATTATCCCAGCCCTAGAAGTAACCCTAACCCTAATACAAACATAAGCAGTAGTTGCTTCAAATTCTGCTGTCTTTCCCCCACCCCATATCATATAAGTCTGATCACGAAGATAAACATGGAGAACAAAACATGCTACATACTAATTTAGGGTCAAAAACGACCAGTGTCCATCAAGATCAACCTCCAATGTATTCCAATGGCTGTTGATGATCCAAAAGAAGGCAACCCCCCCCCTTGATTCAATCTCCACTTGTGCTCTTGTACGTTCTCAGTGGTTTTTCCCATTTTGTGCATAAGTGACCTGTCCTATGGTGACTCCCTGATCAGGTCTAATAAGCTCAATGGTACCATTACAGAGAAGACTACACCATATGCAAATCAACCTGCTTCCACCCAAAACAGGATGGCCAGAACTGAAATACTAAGGATGTCTCCTCTGCATGAGAAATATAGTGATCACAGACGATCGTTCTGGACTTAGGGCTCTATTAAATTCATCGTGCAAATCTAGTAAAAAAAACGTACGTTCTGACGGAAGACAAGGTAGTGGCTTTCATTTTTGACATATCTAGTAAAAAAAAGTACGTTCTGACGGAAGACAAGGTATTGTCCGTCATTTTTGACGGATCTAGTAAAAAAAATCATGCGCATCGACGTTCTCCGTTGTGAATCCGCAGTTTGGTACGGTCAGGTTGTTACAATTTGCCGTTACCACCAGCTTTTCAAAGACGTTAAAATTATGCTCGCAAACGTTGTCCATTAAATTTTGCGCTAAGATTGTAATACCATGCGCGCACCAGCGCACAATCGCATTTGCGCTCACAATGTTAAGTATAGGATGCGCGCACTAAATTGTGCTCGCAAAGGGTTCGCGCAGGGTCACTCGTGTTAGACATTAACGCGCATTTCGTGCGCGAACGTCGTAATACGACGCTCAGCGCCAAGGGTTTTCCCCCTCGCGTTAATGCTTTTTTGCGCACGCGTTAACGTTTGCGCGAAGAATTTAGCAGAGCCCCTAGTTGGGGAGTATAGTTGACACTACTCTAGACATCACCAGCTGGGGTTCCACTTTTGGATTGACCTGTACACTTAAAGTGTGTAAATGGTATGAGAGCACTGAGAAAGGGAAATGGCACTAGAGGCCTGTCCTACGTTGAGGCCCACTCAGGTCTGATAAGCTCAATGGTGCCATTACAGAGAACACAATACCATATGCAAATCAGACGGCTTTCTCCCAAAAAGGCGGCCAGAACTGAAATGCCAAGGCAACCTCCTCTGCTTCAGAGATACAGCAATCACGATGCTCATTCTGGACTGAGTTGGAGAGCATAGCTGACATTCCTCTAGACACATCGAGCAAGGGTTTCACATCTGGATTAGCCTCTACACTAGAGGATGCCCTACGTTCAGGCCCCTTTCGGGTGTCAGAAGCTCGAAGGTGCCATTACAGAGACAACAATAAGTTATGCAATTGTTCCTACATCCACTCAAAAGGGTGGCCATACCTGAAATGCCAAGGAAGCCTATCTGCTTGAGAGATGCAGCAACCACCGATGATTGATGTGGCTCATCCGAAACAGGATGGGAGCCGTTAAGCTCATTAAGGAGTGTGGCTATGACGCTTAACGACTCACTCGTTACTTATAAGGACTCACTTGGAGTGGGATCAGGCCTGTAGGCAATAATTAAAAGTCTACTCCGCTCACTCAAAGTGGGTAAAATCATTTAGATTTATTTGGAACAATTAACACAAAAACTTTTACTAATTAAATAATTTTTTTAAAAAAAATATACATATATATAATTTATTGTTTTTTTATTTCTTGCGATATATACAGTTGGCTGCTGGATTACCCCGAAATGTTTCTTTAGAAGTAGATAAAGCCAGCGTCTTTGCCTTTTAAGCTCGGCAAACAAATAAAAATTGTAGCTGGATTAATGGAATGATATCCGCCCTAGGCAATGCGAGAAAGGTGAGCGATTGTATATTCTGTCGCTAATCTTCTCTTGGCAAAGTGAAGGGCGGAGGCCTTTTTCTTAAACAAAAATAAAAAAAATCTTTCATAGTTCCTCAAAATAAACCCAGCAGGTGTTAGAATGAAGTCATTCTGTAAGGAATTCTTTTACTGAATAATTTTGATTAAGTCTATCGATAAACCCAACCCTTAAATATTTTGTTTTAATGAGGTCTAATACTGGGAAAACATTTTTTTTATTTTTTTTTTAGAAATTAAAAAGAAATGTTTTTTCTCAGAAACACAAAATTTGCATTTTCATTTTAGGCTCCATGAATACTTACATAAACCTCACCAGAAATCAATATTTTCATGGAGAATCAGGAGACTGATCCTCAGGTGGTCTAGCGGAGAGAGTGGGAGATATGTATCACTGCAGTCACACACACCTCTTCATTTCAACTACTAACCCCTTCACTGCTGAGCCATTTCACGTCTTAAAAAAACAAATTTTTTCTTTTTTTTTTATTATTATTATTTTTCTTTACTTTAAACATGGTCATGTTTGGTATCATTGGAAAGGCCATGCTCTGGCCTTTCTAATTATACCAAACATGACCCTGCTAGCTGCCAAAAGTCAGGAGATATTGGGGTTCAAAGTAGACTTGTGCACCGGTTTTTTTTTCGGTTCGATTCGGTTCGTCGACTTTTGTTTCGTAATTTCGGAAATTTTCTTGTTTTTCGGAACGTCTGTTCTCCTCGTTTCAAAGTGTCTATTCGTTTTGACGTAAACTAATGGTTTTTCGGATCCGATATTTCTGTCGATACGATAATTCTGTCGATACGATAATTCTGCCATTGAGATTTCTCATGTTTTACAAGAAGGATACATTGAGATTTCTCTGGTTTTACAAGAAGGATACATTGAGATGGGAATGATACAAAATTACAGAATCAGCGATATAACCAAAAAATATGTTGTCCGAAATTACTGAAATGGAACCGAAATCAGGAATGGAGCCGAAATTACGAATGGAACGAAAATGATTTTCGATTTTACACATTTCTAGTCCATTTGAAAATTCCGAACAAAGGTTCGTTTCGTTTTGGAAAGTTTTCGTTTTCGGGAAATTCGGATCTGAAAATGTTCGTAAAATTGGCTGAATCCAAATGCACGAATCGGGAAATTTCGTGAAAATTCTGAAATTCCGAAACCCGAAACGCACATCCCTAGTTCAAAGGAACCCTCTATCTTTCCTTAGGAGTCAATGAGGACGTTCCCCACACGTCCTCAGCAGTGAAAGGGCTAATTTCGTAAAGTCACATATATTTTAGAATGTCATTTGAATTATCTGTACTCTAGATTTTGATTAAAATTGTACAAGCTATTGGATATATTTTTATGTATTATTATTATTTTGACTATTTATAATTATATCTGAAAAAATTCCATGACCTAGTGGATTCATTTTTATATATTATTAATTACTACTATTATTATAATTATTGTTATTTTAGCGACTATTTATAGTCTACATCTTGATTAAAATTGCATGAATTATTGTATTAATTTTCATATATTATTAATTATTGCTATTATTATTAAAATAATAATTATAATTTTATTGACTATAGTCTATACCTTGATTAAAATTTCATTAGCTAGTGGCTTCTTTTTTATATGTTATCATCTGGGCATTTCAATAACTATTCCATTTGATATCAAAAAAGGAGAAAGTGGGGTACGGAAAGAAAAAAAATAGGGCGATGGGAAAGGAAATGCTCGGCGACATTTCGGTGCTCTCTGAATAACCCCTTAAGCATATTACAAGGATTGCTTAAAATATTAATATTTTTATTATCAGGGTTATTCAGAGAGCGGTGAAAAGCAGGAGAATGACTGGTGAATGGAAAATTCTAGGTCAAAATAGCCAAGCCAGAAAAATTCTCTTATTCATCTCACTTTCCAAATCGGCTATTTTGACCTAGAATTTTCCATTCTCCAGTCATTCTCCTGCTTTTCACCACTCTCTGAATAACCCTGTATGTATTTATGTAGTTTATATTTTATATCTATATATATTAATATGAATAAAACATATACCCCCTTCTTTTTGTTTTTGCAATGTTTTTTGAAACTATTTGAACGAAGACAGTGGGCTCTATTAGACTCACTGCGCAAAAATGTGCGCCCGCGCAAAAGCGCATTAACACGAGGGGCAAAACCCTTCGTATTACGATGTTCACGCAAACGATGCACGTTAACGCCCAACGCGATTGACCCTGCGCGAACCCTGCGCGAGGGCAATTTCGTGCGCGCATCCCATACTTAACATTGTGAGCACAAATGCGTCCGTGCGCTGGTACGCGGCTGGTATTACAATCGATGCGCAAATTTGTACGAACGACGTTTGCGCGCATAATTTTAACATCTTTTAAAAGCTGGTGGTAACGGCAAATCTGAACGTTCTGGCCGAAACCAAATACACCAGCACAAAAAAACAATACAGCAAAGTATAGTTACACATTCTACACATACCCAAACGATAAAATAGAGAAGTTGTGCGTGTTTTTATTATTGCTGCAGCATATATACACAGTTTGATTTTGACAGGCGCAAAAACTGAATGGGAGACAATTGTGGTCCTTAATTCAGATTGGCTGCATCGCGTGAAAAAACTGTCTGCCCACCGATTTCTGCGCGCAGCGTTAATGAGCGCTCGTCTTTTTATGCGCGTTATTTTTTGACGGATGAAAAAATGCACTTGGATCGTAATACCAGCGTTAATTTACGCGTGTTAACGTTTAACGCTGCGCGCAAAAAAAATTGTGCTACGCGTACGAATTTGCACGGAGAATGTAATAGAGCCCAGTGAGTGTGATGACAAACATCTCAGAATAACAGCGTAACAAGGCACTGAGAATTACCTCTCCATCAGTTTTGCTGACCCCTCTGTTACTTCACATTCCACGAAGTAGCTTTCAGGTACGAGGTTATTTTGCAATATGCCACCTTAATGCTTACGTGGCACTTAGCATGTAGAAAGCCAAGAGCAGGGTCGATCCCTAGTGACAGAATTCCCCATTATGTTGTGACAGATCGTTAAGATGAGCCGCTCTAAGCATTTCATTACAATGAGATGTTTTGTTCAGCGAGGAGCTGGGCTTAGGACAGAATGAACTTGTCAGTTCAGAGATAATCCATTAAATGTTTTAGCAAAACATGATTATGATTGAATGTAAAAAAACAAATTGTGTTTTTTTAATTTTTTCATATTTATCTTACTCTTACTCTTTATTTTTTTATGAATAAGTATATCAGTTCGACGACTGATGGAAGTTGTGGGTACTGAGATCAGGATTGCTTTTAAATACACAAACAATATCCTGACATGAAATAAATGTTTAAAAATATATGTATATCTTACAGTGAGCATCATGAGATTCTGTAATATCTAGGAGCCCAATGTTAGCCATCACTGTTATAGAATGTGTAATATGTGCTCAATCAGTGGTTTTCTAACCATCCATTAAATTCTAAATTCTGAAGATACATTCATTTTCTATCCACAACTTTCCAAACAGATGTTTATAAAGAATGTGAATAGCCTAAAAATATTAGACATGTGCATTCGTTTTAGTACTAAAACGATTTAGTCTGAATTTTGGGATAATTTAGTTTTCGTTTGACTCAAGAGATACGAAACGGCTCAGTCCAAAAAACGAAAGAAACTAAAAGGAAAATGCACTACATTTTAGTTTCAGTCCTTTTTGTGATATTACATTGATGAGTGAAGGAGACCAGCAATGAAGAGTGCAACATCGCAAAGCTACAGAAAAAGTTTGTATGCGTAATCCTTCCCGACCCCTACCTGAAAATCTGACAGTGATAGAGCTCCAGAATACTCACTCGCAGCACAGAAGAGAAAACCTTTACTTAAGATGATAAAAGCAGCTGGAGAAGGAAAACATTCAAATAAATCACACTGAAAGCTAATGACAGAGGAGGGCTGGATAGTAAAAACCCCTTTATAACAAGCAGCGCTGGGAGAAGAGAGGGACTTTATAAAACGTGTGTTATCTCCCCTCCCGCTCTGCATAATAGGGGCTTAAGTCTGATACATTTTGGTGGCCTGACCGCCGACTGACATGGCCGCACACTGAGTGAGCTCCGTCTCACCCCTGGCGAAAACAAAGCACAACACCAGCGCAGAGCAACATGGTCAAGGGTAAAAAGGCCCCCCAGACCCCTGGAACAGCGACAGCTCGCCCGGACTCACCGGCACCCGGAATCCGCCAGTACTTTGCCCCGCAGCACGAGGAGGACGGAGCTCAAACGCCACCTAAAATGGCGCCGACTCTCACATGCGGCCCGCCATCACCTACATCCTCGTCTACCGGCGCGTGGGACGCACCGGAGGACATACGCCAGCTCCTACGATCACTGCCCACGAAAGATGACCTGACGGCGGCCACAACATCACTCCGCCAGTCCCTGGCGGCAGACATCGAACGGCTCAGAGGTGACCTGGGAGGCCTACAGCGCCGCGTGGAGCAGGTAGAGAAGGGGCAGAAGGAGAGTTCAGACCAGGCGGAGGCCGCCACGGGTCGCACTGCACAGCACCATCACCTCCTCACCTCCCTCACCCGACATGTTGAGGACCTTGAAAACAGACGCCGCAGGCAGAATATTAGAGTAAGGGGTCTCCCTGAGGGTGAGAAAACGGCGGAGGAACTACATCATGCACTACTGCGTTTATTCAATAAGGTCCTGGGACACCCACCAGACACCCCGATAGATATTGAACGCTTTCATAGAGCTCTTAGGCCCAGGGGACCCCCGGAAGCACCTCCGAGGGACGTCATCTGCTATCTTCTACATTTCAGTTTAAAAGAAGACATTATGAGACTAGCAAGGGACACCCCGAGACTGGCGTTGGATGGTGCCCCGATCTCCCTGTTTAATGATGTCTCTCAGCTCACCCTGCAATCAAGACGGGCACTTCGGCCCCTCACGCTGGCCCTACAACAAGAAGGACTACAGTACCGATGGCTACACCCTTTTGGCCTACAGATCAGAACGCAACAAGGCCCGGTGACCGTCAGGTCGGGTGAAGACCTGGATGGAATCCTTCGCACGCTCCGATTGCCGGAAGACGTACAGATAACGTGGCCGGACCCGTTGACGGTTTACACTACTGAACTACTCCCGCCGCAGCATTCTGTCCGACGAAGGCGCCCACGAGGCTCACTGCCCTCCACGCGGGGAAACACCCCGTCCAGCTCCCAGGAATTCTAGCACGTTTTACACTGATCCTTCCACACGGATGATTGCTTCCTAGAGCCGGACAGGTAGACATACGGGACAACTCAAGCCTCTCCACAGGATGAGGAAAACTTGTATCAGTGGTCCCGGCGGACTGTTACACCGAGACTGGGTCTGTTTGCTTGCTTCTTACAGCAGGCCTTAATGGCCTCGCCATGGGGTGGGCGCGCACACCCCTTGTTAATTGTTTAATTCATGTTTCTTGGCGGTTGGGCTCGTTTCCCTACTGAGTAGTAACGCGCCTGGCCGTGGGCACTTTTTGTGTGATAGGGTCCGACCTGCTCCACTAGGGGCGGTCCGACTGAAATTCGTCACACTCGTTACGATTACTCTGCCCAGAAGTTAATTTCCGGTTTTTTCCTTTTCCTTCTCTTACGATCTTCATTGTGATTGTTTTGCATATTCATACGTTTGTTTTTCTTTGTCAATTCGCGCAGGTCCGGTGGTAGTTACTCCTCTGCCGCACCCCTCACGTCAGATCCCGGTTATATCACCTGTTATACGTCATGTCATATGTTCCTGATACCTTGAGGGTCCTCTCCCTGAACGTAGGAGGTTTGAATGTTCCGGCAAAACGCCACATCGCATTACGTGAATTCCGCACTCAGAAGGTATCCGTTGCACTCTTACAAGAAACACACCTCACAGGGCCCCGGGCACCATCGCTCCGCAACCGGGACTACCCCACAGGGTTCTATAGCAACTACGCGCTAGGCAAGATGCGCGGCACAGCCATCCTATTGGCCAGGTCACTCCCATTCACCCTCAGGGACTCTGAATGCGACGTTGACGGCCGTTATACGTTAGTGAAAGGGACCATAGGCGAACAACTGTACACTTTCGCTTCAGTATACCTACCTAACAAACGACAACACGTTCAGGGAGATTCTCCGAGTGGTGGGGGCCTTTGCGGAGGGGATCCTTATTGTGGGTGGAGACATTAATATGGTCTTGGATCCTAAGTTAGACGCGTCCAAGGGGACCTCAAGCCTGGCACAGTCAGTGCTCCGCCAGACTAGACTCCTCTTCCATGAGCACAGGCTGGTCGACTGCTGGAGGGCCCAACACCCAACGGAGCGGGATTACACCTATAACAGCGCGCTTCACAGACGCTACACCCGACTGGACTACATATTTCTCCCATTTCAACATGCACATTTAATCCGCAACTCGACCATTGGCACCACGACTTGGACGGATCACTCGCCAGTCATAGTGACGTGGGCGACGGCCTTATACAGATCCAAATCCTTACATTGGCGACCTAATGAAACCCTCCTAGCTGACGTGGAGGTACTTAAAGGTCTGACAGACACACTAGAGCACTACTTTGAAGATAATGTACGCCCGGACACTCCCTCCCCACTGGTATGGGAGGCGCACAAGGCGGTGGCGAGGGGCTACCTAATAGCACAAGGGGCGAGACTTAAGCGGGCACGAACACGTCAGTTTGAAGAACTCCACGCACGCATTACTATCTTGGAACAGACCCATAAGGCCCACCTACTGGACGCGACCTACACAGAACTAATGAAGCTTAAAGCGGAGCTTCACACACTTCTTAACATTAGTGCCCTTCAAAAAATACGTAGGACTAAACAACGATACTTTGAACACGGCAATAAATGCGGTAGGCTCCTGGCCCACTCCCTACGCAGGCAGCGGAATGCCTCCTACATATCTAAGATACGCGCAGGCGCACAGGCCCCATCCTCTTTACCGCAGGACATTATGACACTCTTCCATAAACACTTTCAGGAAACGTACAACCTCCCCAAACAAACGGGCACACAAAACGCGGACACCATCGACGCTTACCTACGGCAACATCTCCGCATCACCTTGTCCAGTGACTCGCGTCAGTCCCTAGAGAAACCCATAACTGGAGAGGAACTAGAGGAGGCAATTAAATTAACCCCCACGGGCAAGTCTCCCGGCCCTGATGGACTCCCCCTCCAGTATTATAAATCCCTGCACGGACATTTGGCACAACATTGGCTGAGGGCCTTCAACTCACTCACGGAAGGCGCACAGTTACAAACATCGACTTTGACAGCTAACATCACACTTATCCCGAAACCGGGAAAAGACCCTGAGCTCTGCAGCAGCTACAGAACGATTTCTCTCCTTAACCAGGACCTCAAGCTGTTTGCGAAAATATTGGCCAACCGCTTGAGAGCACACGTCCCAATGCTGGTCCATTCAGACCAGACGGGCTTTATACCCGGGAGGGAGGGCAGGGCGAACACGGTACGAGCGATAGACCTCATTCATGCAACCACCACTGGGGACCGTGAACCGACCTTACTGCTGTCCACGGACGCAGATAAGGCGTTTGACCGGGTCAGTTGGCTGTTCCTCTCACACACATTGCGCTTTATGGGCATAGGCACGAACATGCTGACCTGGATCAATGCTCTATACACTAACCCCACGGCCAGGGTCAACATTAATGGCGCATTGTCGGCCCCCTTCCCGATCACAAACGGGACAAGACAGGGCTGTCCCCTGTCTCCACTCCTGTTTGCACTGACATTAGAACCATTTTTGCAGGCAGTACGTTCAGATATTGATTTGCACGGCGTGGTGGTTGGGAACAGGGAGCACCGGGTGGCGGCATATGCTGATGATATGCTGGTTTTTTTCCGCCAGCCGAGGATCTCCCTTCCGAAATTGCTACACCTTTTTGCACAATATGGAGCCTTATGCAATTTAAAGATTAACATGGACAAGTCTGAAATTCTGCCCCTTCATGTCCCCCCGGACGTGAAGGAGTCCTTGGTGAAGGCCTTTCCTTTCCGTTGGTGCTCTACGGGACTGAAATACTTAGGCATTATACTAACACCAGACTGCGCGACACTGTATGCAGCCAACTACCGACCGCTCCTGACGAGCTTGACTAATGACCTCTCCACGTGGTCATACCCTCATATATCGTGGTTTGGCCGAGCCGGACTAATTAAAATGAACATACTGCCGCGCCTTCTATACCTTTTTCAGACCATCCCAATACTCCTACCAGGAGTTTTTTTCACACAACTAACCCGCACGCTCACTAGATACATATGGGATTCTAAAAAACTAGAATAACTATGGCACTACTCACCACGCCTAAGGGCGCTGGTGGGGTGGCAGTGCCACACTTCTGGCACTATTATGGAGCGGCTCATTTGCAGCGCATGCTGGAGTGGTTGACTGGCGCACAAGACAAACAATGGGTGGAAATCGAACAGGCCTGTGCGAATTGCCCCCTGTCCGATCTACCTTGGCTACCAGCCTCCATATTACACAAAGGGATTAAAACACACCCTCTGATCTACGCCACACTTCGCACTTGGAAACGCCTCAATGCGAAATTTGACCTCGCACCGTTCCCATCTCCACTGTTACCGCTCCAACGGCTTCCGGAGTTTTCCCGATCTTTACAGCTGACAGGTCTTTCAGACCCCCGCCGCCACCACGCCCCTGCCATTTTATAACTGCTGGACAACCAGTTGCGTGCAACCTGCTGCCCCTTTCCCACCCAGATGCCTTTTTGACTAGGTTTCACCACCACAGATTGATTCAACGACTACGCTCGCTTTCCACGCTCGACTCATACACGAGGTCACTCACACAGTTCGAGACGATAGTAGAACGGGGCAGGTTACCCTCTCATTGTCTCTCAGCGATGTACGAGCTCATACAGTCCAATGCTGCTTGTCCGTCCGCGGCTCGTACCGGTTGGGAGAGGGAATTGGGCATCCAATTTGAGGATCACCAATGGAGGTCGATATGCTCGTTGGCCCACACCAGCTCGATGTCCACTAGGGTACAGGAAGCTAATTACAAACTACTAAACAGATGGCACCGGACACCCAACACAATTAGACACATGCCGGGAGGGGATGATGCATCCTGCTGGCGTTGCAACGCCCCTGCTGCCAATCCACTACATATTTGGTGGTCCTGCCCAAAACTGCAACACTTCTGGCACACTATCCATGCCCAGGTTAGTGAGGTTATGGAACCTCAACCCCCCTTCTCCCCGGAATTTTATTTATTGAGCCACACTGACATGATACCAGAGGTGTTTAGGAAATCAGTGGTGGTCCGCCTGTTACAGGCGGCGAGGCTGACGATACCTCAGTACTGGAAGCGCGCCGAACCCCCCCACTCACGCTCTGGCTCCACGAGGTGGAATTTATCCGCGCCTCTGAGGAAAGGTTGGCCTATGCCAAGGGGAGGGCAGCTGAAAATGCATTAAAATGGTACTGCTGGCTAATGACATGTCTGCCGAGAATGAGTCGATGCGCACAGACCCCGGGTTCTTAATCTACTGCTTGTTACTATGACACCCTGAAACCTAAAGTGAACCGGTTGCCACACGGACCTGATAACTACCACCGTATAACTGTATAACTTTATTTTCTTCCTTATATGCAATGCTTATCTGAAAGAATTGACATGACTAACTACTTTTTCTCAACCTTAATTGGGCTACTATATAGTAGCCACATTGAACTGTAATATTCCATGTGAATCTCATTAAACTTGAATATGTCAAAAAAAAAAAAGTCTGATACATTTTATATTATCCAGGATCACTATCCCCTTTCCTCATCTATAATACATGTTTTATATAAAGTCCCTCTCCCGGTGCTGCTTGTTATAAAGGGGTTTTTACGTCTGATACATTTAGTATCCAGCTCTTACAGTTACTCTGTTATTATGAGCCTTCAGTGTGATTTATTTGAATGTTTTCCTTGGATTTAAAGTGCTTTATTTTATTATAAAAATTAATTTGCGCCAGTCATCTCTTCTCTGAGCCTTCAGACTGATTTACGTTAATATTTTCCCTCTACCTTGCTTTTATAATCCTGGATGTTCTTTACAGAGAGGGACATTAATTCAGGAGGATGTTCTATACATTATACACAGACCGGTATTAATCAATGCAGGAGGATGTTATCTACATTATACATAGAGGGGTATTAATGCAGATGGATGTTCAATACATTATACAGAGAGGGGTATTAATTAATGCAGGAGGATGTGCCGGATAAACATTGAATTCTGAAGTTCTGCAGCCTCCACATGCCAATGCAGTAGGCTGTTCTCTTCTATACAGAGAGAGGCGTTAATGTGTGTGGATGTTCTATACATTATACAGAGAGGAGTATTAATTAATGCAGGAGGATGTGCCGGATAAGCATTGAATTCTGAAGTTCTGCAGCCTCCACATGCCAATGCAGTAGGCTGTTCTCTTCTATACAGAGAGAGGCGTTAATGTGTGTGGATGTTCTATACATTATACAGAGAGGAGTATTAATTAATGCAGGAGGATGTTCTATACATTATACAGAGAGGAGCATTATTTTTTTTAGCCCTTTAAATCCACTGGCTGTGAGCACGGAGATCGCCTGCTTGTTATATTATCTCTCAGTACAATGTATCAGGATCAGCTGTTACAGTAACTGACTGCTGCTCACAGTGCTCAGAGTTTCAGTAAAACAAGGAAATAATATTGTTATAACCTCTTATAAAAATATTATTTACTACTTTTACTGAAACTGAGCGCTGTGATGAGCAGCAGTCAGTTACTGTAACAGTTTTGTCTGACACATTGTGCTGAGAGTGAGTGATACTGTAACAAGCAGCGATCGCAGCCCTCTGAGGAGCCACTACAATAGTAATTGTATCCACTGATTTTCGGATGAATGAAATTAGTTTTCATATTAAAGAACTGAAAACGAATTTCTTTAGCAACTAAATAAATTGCGTTTTAGGACTAATCCATTAGTTCAAAACAAAATTTTGTGTTGTGCACATGTCTAAAAAATATTAATAGTATCCTTTATATTCCGGGTCTCAAACTCAAATTACGTGGGGGCTACTGGACATGTTGTCTACTAGTTAGTGAATAACAGACCATCACAGCAATAAAACGCACAGTAATGTGCAATGTGTATGAGCGTATCAAAGAGCTCATAGCAATAAAACTCACAGTAATGCGCGCTATTTATGAGCTCATCACAGAGCTCCTCAGCAATAAAACGCACAGTAATGTGCAAAGCGTATGATCGTATCACAGGGCTCCTCAGCAATAAAATTCACAGTAATGTGCGGTGTGAATGAGTGTATCAGAGTTCTACAGCAATAAAGCTCACAGTAACGTGCGTTGTGTATGAGCGTATCACAGAGCTCCACAGCAATAAAACTCATTCAGGTTTATTAAAAAAGAATATAAAAGTCACAGCACGTTCGGTGACTTTTCGTTCTCTTCAATTCGGTGCGATTTGGCGATCCCATTTCGGTGACCCTGCGGTGTATTCAGCAAGCACCACAGGGCCGTCTTAGTGCAGAGAAAAGCCGCCGCAATCCTGACGAACACTCACCCCAAAACCAAGGAGAATTCACACCGAAACCCGTAAAAACATCTGGATTAACCCCGCCAAACACGCCGGAGAACCCCGAGCAGGAGCCGATTAGAGCGCAACCGCCGGAAAAAGCCGACACCGCAGACGAATAGAGTGAGAGAAAAAAAAAAACAGTACGCTTGAATGTTTGAAAAGTGAAACGCTGTTTGCAAAGAAACTACAGAACTAAAATATCTGAAATTTACATATGAGGTGCAATGAATGATAATAAAAAGGGCTGTTACAGAAAAGAGAAAAAAACATTAAAAAAATTTTAAAAAAAGGATTTTTTTTTAAAAAAATCCCTAAAAATGCTATAAATAAACAGACTTTTTACTGCAGAATATTATAATGAACGGTTTATTAGATATTGTATTAAAACGGGAATATTTTTAACATTGAAGCCTATGGGATTCGCCTGAATAAACCTGTCGAATGAAACCACCGAATGGCAGGGTATTTTGGCAACTTTTCACTGCTGTTTTGTGTTCTCTGAATAGACGAAGCATTGCTTCTCTATGGTGATTTCACTGCCCTCAAACAGGCACCGAACAGGCACCGTATGTGCAGGCAATTCGCCAACATTTGGCGAACTGCCTGTTCTCTGAATAGCCGAATGGCCAGTAAAGGTAAGCGAATGCTGAATTTCACTGTTCGGTTACCTTTCGCTAGCAGTTCGGATTTTTTGAATAACCCTGACAGTATCCGACCGACCCAAAAACAGTCCTCACCTCTCCCTGCATTAACTCATCAATGCAGTCCCCCCCTCCATTTTTTAATCCCCTCACCCATCTAGATTGTAAATTCCCACGGGCATAGGGCCTTCATGTCCTCCTGTATCTGTTGGCAGGAATACTGACCTGCCTCCATTATGTATTGTAGAATTGTCCTGTCTTTACACATTGCACCTTTGTACAGCGCTGCGGAACGTGTTGGAGCTTAATAAGTAATAAATAATAATAATAACAGTTTTGTGCAGTATGTATGAGTGTATCACAGACCTCCACAGCAATAAAACACATTGCAGCGTTAGTTATACATGACTGTGTCACAGATTGTCACCGTAATAATGGATGTATGTGTTTTCTTGTGTTTGATATGTGTGATTTGTATCTTTGCTGTGTATAGTGCAAAAAGGATTACAACATATCGCTCAAAAGACCAAGGTCCATGAGAAAGTAAGAGAGACACACTGTATGTCCACAGACAGTTCTTATCTTCAAGCGAGAATCTTCTCTGTTGTGTAGATGAAAAGACACACACTGCAGGAAAAAGCAGAAAGAAAGGGCCACAATTGCGCAGTACATCAACAC
Source organism: Leptobrachium leishanense (assembly GCA_009667805.1). Taxonomy (NCBI): domain Eukaryota; kingdom Metazoa; phylum Chordata; class Amphibia; order Anura; family Megophryidae; genus Leptobrachium; species Leptobrachium leishanense. The sequence goes on along the minus strand of CM019070.1, from coordinate 157,175,054 downwards.
CCAATGGAATGAAATTTCGTTTGTATTTGACTCAGATTTTGGGGAGCCCACAACCGGCTCCCAGGAATATAGCGGGTAGGGACTTGTATCGGGTGCCCATGAACCCCTCAATCCGCTCCTTCGGTGTCACAAAAAGTGGTACTGCAGAAAATAAACAAGGCAAAAAGGGAGCACCTCTTGGTGCGGTAAATCACAAATCACCTTAATGATTAAGAAAATCCAAATTTGCGCTTACAAACAAAGAGCCTCTATTGGCTCCGTCATAACTCGCACAGGGAATCATACAGGGGTTCCCCAAACCTTCTTTTCTTTTTCAGGATCAAAAAAGGCAAACAGCAATCAAAAATAAAATAAAAACATGTGCGTATAAAAGATGCGCATTAACGTTGCGCGCAGAAATCGGTGGGCAGAAAAAAGGAAGTTTCTATTCTCCCAATAGGAGCTAAAATCAACAAAAATGTAACAAAAGTAAAAAAAAAAAGAGGCTCTCTTACATTCTTTGCGCAAAAGCGCACGCGCAGCCCAATTTTTTTTGCGCGCAGCGTTAAACGTTAACGCGCGTAAATTAACGCTGGTGTTATGATCCGAGCGCATTTTTTCACCCATCAAAAAATACCGCGCGTAAAAAAGACGTGCAAAAACACGCGAAAATTAACGCTGCGCGCAGAAATCGGTGGGCGGACTGTTTTTTCACGCGATTCAGCCAATCAGAATTAAGAACCACAATTGTCTCCCGTTCAGTTTTTGCTCCTGTCAAAATCAATCTGAGTATATATGCTGCAGCAATAATAAAAAACACGCACAACCTCTCCATTTTATTGGTTTGGGTATGTGTAGAATGTGTAACTATACTTTGCTGTATTTTTTTTTCGGGCTGGTGTATTTGGTTTCGGCCAGGACGTTCAGATTTGCCGTTACCACCAGCTTTTCAAAGACGTTAAAATTATGCGCGCAAACGCTGTGCGTTAAATTTTGCGCATAGATTGTAATACCATCCGCCGCGTACCAGCGCACAAACGTGCGCTCACAATGTTAAGTATAGGACAGTACGCTCGTGCAGGTTCACCCGTGGTAGACTTTAACGTGCATTTTTGCGCGGGCATTGTAATACGACGTTCAGCGCAAAGAGTTTTGCCCCTCGCGTTAATGCATTTTTGCGCACGAGTTAACGTTTGCGCGAAGAATATAATAGAGCCCTAAATCTGGAGGCGCTGTGAGAAGCCTCTATCCGTTAACAAGCGCCCAGTTCAAGCACCAAGTCCACCACGGGCCTCATGGACCCTGGTTCACAGACCACACATGGTCCGCAGGCTGGTACATGAGACCCCTGTTTTAAATTAATGAAATCTGTTTTCTTGGTTTTTATATTATGTTTCTTTAGCAAAGAAAGGCTCTGTTTTGTAAAGCGCTTTTTGAGGGGGATGAGACATAATGCTGAGCAAGCAGCAATAGACAAGTAATCTTTCTTGTGTCACCTTGGGGGAAAATATAGGTATAATTTTTTTTCATGAAAATCATGTAACATGTAATTATAGTCCAGAAGACATTGTTAAAATGCCACAGGGTATTACACGAAGCCAATCTAATTAGGTTTCTTGAGATCAAGGGTTTTATATCCAAAAAGAAGGATATATTTTTTATTTATTTTTAGCATCTGGAGGTAGAACAAGCTACTGAGTGACAATGTTTACACGTGTTTCTCACTACATTTCATGCACATTAGGTATGTGCGTTTCGGGTTTCGGAATTTCGGAATTTTCACGAAATTTCCCGATTCGTGTTTTCGGATGCGGCCGAATTTTCCGAAAATTTTTAGATCCGAAAATGGCAGATCCGAAAAGTTTTCCGAGCCGAAACGAAATATTTTCAGAATTTTCGAATGTACTTGAAATGTGTCAAAACGAAATTTATTGCTTTGAAACGAGGAGAACAGACGTTCCGAAAAAAAGAAAATTTCCGAAATTACGAAAAGTCGATACAAAAAACGAGCAAAGTGACACGAAAATACGAAAAACGGTCGATATTCCGAAAACATGTACAATTCCGAAAAACGAAAATTTCCGAAATTACGAAAAGTCGATACAAAAAACGAGCAAAGTGACACTAAAGTACGAAAAATGGTCGATATTCCGAAAAAAAATGTACACGAAAAACGAGTCGAGCCGAACCGAATCGAAACAGAAATCGGTCGAAACGAGCCGAATCGAAAAGTTTAAAAATCCGAAAAATCGAACCGAATCGAACCGAAAAAAAAAATTGGTGCACAAGCCGAATGCACATCTTGTGTACCTGTGATTTTCAACCACTGTGCAGTGGCAGACTACAGGCGTGCAATGGCAGAATGAGGTGTGTGAGTAACAGTGACAGTGACACAATGTGGGTATAACGGAGCAAAGGCACAATTGTGAAATGTATTTATGAAAACAACTTTAAAACCAATCTTAAAATCTTAGTTTACTCTTTTTGGAATACTACATTTATTATATATTATAATTACACTATTATATATTATTATTATTATATTATTACATATAATAATTATATTACTATATTTATATTATTATATATTATAATCATATCATTATATATTATAACTATATTACTATATATTATAATTACATTATTATAATTATATTATTACATATTAGAATTATATCATTATATATTATAATTATATTACTATATATAATAATTATATCATTATATATTATAATTAATTCGATGTTCCGCAACTCAAAGATTTCCATATAAATTTTAAAGATCTCTTTATTAAGGTCCACATTTCTCAAGACATACAATAAATGAATGAAACACATCTCTTTATAGTCATCACATTACATTTAAAATTGCACACAGGTGAAAACGGCTTGATTACCAGGAAGCAAACCCAGTTACCATCATTACATATTATAATTATATTATTACATATTATAATTATATCAGTATATGTTATAATAATATTACTGTATATTAGAATTATATCAATATATATTATATTTATATTACTATATATTACAATTATATCATTATATATTATAATTATATTACTATATATTATAAATATATCATTATATGTTATAATTATATTAATATATATTATAACCATCGCATAAGATACTATATTTATATTATTATATATTATAATTATATCATTATATATTATAATTATATTACTATATATTAAAATTATATCATTATATATTATATTATATTATAATATATAATAATTATATTATTATAGATTATAATTATATTATTACATATTAGAATTATAGCATTATATATTATGATTATATTACTATGTAATTATATATTATAATAATATTACTGTTTATTATAGTAATATCAATACATGTTATAATTATATTACTTTATATTATAATTATATCATTATATGTTTTAATTATATTATTATATATTATAATTATATCATCATATAATTATAATTATATTACTATATATTATAATTATAATATTATATATTATAATTATATCAGTATATATTATAATCATATTATTATATAATTTAAATTTTAATTTTAAGAGTAATTCCAACTTGAAATTTAATTAGATTAAAAAATTCACCATAAAAAGTTATATGTTCGAATCACATTTATCACGTAGTTGCTGTCCAAAAATTCCATATAAGTCAAGATCTTGTGTTTTTTTTTATTGGATACAAATTACCATTTACCTGCTGACCTGAAGTCAGGGTCAAGGTGGGTCGGGGACAAGGTTGTCTGCCGATTTCTTAATTTGTGGCAACATAATCCATTAATACCATAAATTTGGCTGAAGGTTCAAAACACCACATGGCGGATACAGGTTTATTGTGCAAAACGGTGTGTCTGTACAATGGAAGAGCCAAAGTGCACCTCTAGGTCCGTGAAAGGCTCAGACTTGGTGAGATCCCTAAATAACATCCAATTAACTAGTTAACCTCCATCCATACACTGCTAGGAGGGGCAGTAATAGCAGAAAATACACCTGGCTTATATGGAATTCCTTATGTTTACAATTACAAATGTGTTTATTGATCGCACCAAAGCCCCTTCAATTTTGCCTAATGACTCTCAAAACCACAGGCATTTCATGATGCTGGTTGGACTGTTCACTGCAGGCTCAAATAAAAAAAAAGTACATTTACATACAGCGATTTCCATTTATTCACTTATTCCCCTTTGCTGCGGTGATAAATCAGTTTCCGAGCAGCCAGCTATATAATTAATATCCATTAAAATTAAGAAGGTGCAAAAACTAATGGAAATCAAAATTAATAAGTTATTGCAAAAACTATTTGCATATCTATGAGAATCAGAGTCTTCCTGTGCCCACAAAGATGCTCTGCCGCACTACATAAATAATGGGTATGGGTTAAAATCCCTACAACCAGGTTCCCTAATGCCAACATCCCGACGGCCAACTTCCAGACAGAACAAGTGCCGGACATACCAAGTTCCCTACACAGACAACTCCTTGACGGCCAACTTCCAGACATCCAAAATCCCAGCGGCTAACACTAACCCTAACACCCAAACCCTCTAACCCTAATCCTAACTCCCTAATCCTAAACCTAACCCCCTAACCCCTGACCCTAGCCCCCTTACCCTAACACCCTAACTCTAACCCCTTTACCCATACTCCCTAAACCTAGCTGTATCTCTATAAACCTAACCCTAACCCTAACTCCCTAAACCTAGCCATAACCTTAACGCCATAAACCTAGCCCTAACCCTAACTCCCTAAACCTAGCCATAGCCCTAACTCCCTAACCCTAGCCCTAACTCTAACTCCCTAAACCTAACCCTAACTCCCTAAACCTAGCCCTAACCCTAACTCCCTGAACTTAGCCCTAACCCTAACTCCCTAAACCCAACCATAACCCCCAAGCCAAAAGCATAACTCCTTAAGGGTTAGGGTGTTAGGATTAGGGTTAGCCGCTGGGATTGGATGTCTGGAAGTTGGCCGTCAGGGAGTTGTCTGTGTAGGGAAGTTGGTATGTCCGGCACTTGTTCTTTCTGGAAGTTGGCTGTCGGGATGTTGGCATTAGGGAACCTGGTTGTAGGGATTTTGTCCGGCACTCTAAATAATATATTTGCAATATATCTATATTTAACCTAAAGCAGGGATCTCAAATTCTGGCCCCCCAGATGTCTATTGCCTACAATTCCCAGAATTTCTTGCATGCAATAGATGGTCAGAGAACAAGGGAGTTGTAGCTCATAAAAATCTGGGGGACCAGAGTTTGAAATCCCTGACCTAAAGGGACACTCTACCCATCCTGACCACTTTATAGTTTTAAAGCGGTGAGGACGAGGAGTGCCCCCCTTTTCCCCCTCCCAGCTCCTCCAATCTGGAGAGAACGTGGGGCGAAGTGGAGGAGTTTCCTCCACCCCGTTCAGCTTTACCAGCAGTCGGGAGTTTTGAATTTCCCGGCTGCCGTTCCCCAGATCGGTCACTAGTGATGTCACACACACAGAGAGCATGCCGATGTCAAACTCTGAGACCAAAAACGGTAGCAAGCTGTCTCAGAGAGGCAACTGATGGATTGGATCTGTGTATGGGCGAGCAACTCCGATCCATTATTTTGTGCAGGCGCTGCGGAAATTGTACGTAAAGTGCACAAGTCCCATAGTGGTGCGCAATTTGCAGATCGTATGCTACGCAAGTTGCATAGGAGAGCAAATTGCATAGAAAAGCTTCAGGGACTTCCAGGTTTGGGAGTCCCTGAGCCAAAGAGGAGGCTCCAAGTGGTGAGGGAAAACAGGTGAGTAAAATCACCACCAAAACGGGGAAAAAAAATAGGGCAGAGGCTGTCAGCAACATTTGCCCAATTATTTAAGGGAAAATAATGGGTACTCCAATTTTTAAAAGAATATCCCTTTAATTTTATGAAATAAAAACCTTGCTTACATACGGTTTACTCGTTACATTCTTATTAGTTGACTATTTTTCTTGGCACCTAGGTATGCCAGCCAGTTATACCGGATTCTGAGCATCATTTTTCGAGATGAGTCGTCTACTGCCGCAGGACCCTAGAAAACACCACTCGTGATAAATCAGCAGCACTTACAGCTCACCACAAATACCTCAAAAGCTAGGATTTGATGCCAGAGATAATGTCACAGCTAAGAGCTCCAGAATACTTATATCCCTAGTACAGGAGACGATTAGAAGGCTACTGCACATTTTGTAGTCCTGGTTTAAGTGGGTGTTTTAAAATGTATTCGTCAATTGACTGGTCCTGCATATTGATAATGATGGAACTGTAACTTGCACTCATGGATCTAGGGTGTTTCATGAACCATTTCTCCCTCATCATAGAGCACATGATTTTTCATGCTTTAGTGAAGGAGAACAATATTCCTTTGTTATAAAGAATGTTTGAATCTTTGTTCCCTAATATAGTAGGGTGCTCAAACTTATAATTCTTACTATACATATGCGTTGGAATGTTTGCCTTTGTACTCTTGTAGAGTTATTGAATCATTGTTCGTTATTATTGGAAAGTTCATGAAACTTTGCATTTTCTACAGATGAGTTCTTGAACCTTTGATCGAATCGGAGAGTTCTTGAACCCTTGTTCCTTGTTAATTGAAGGTTCCTGGACCTTTTATTTCTTAATTATTAGAGAGTTCTTCAACATTTGTACCTTGGTATAGGAGATTTCTTGTAAATGAGCGTTCTTGAACCGTTCTTACTTATTGATGGATGGGCCTTGAACCCTTGTTCCTAATTAAATGTTCTTGAATCTTTGCAGCTCAGTAAAGGAGAGCTCTGAAATCTTTTGGTCCATATTATTCAAGAGTTCTTGATCTTTTTTACCTTGGTAAAGAAGAGTTCTTGAATCTTTGTTACTTATTATTGGAAAGTTCATGAACCTTTGTTCCTAAATATTAGGAAATTCGAGAACCTATGTACCATGTTTCTGAAACATTCTTATTATTGATTATTTCTGCAACCCTTGTTCCTGTTATTGGAAAGATCTTGGACCTGTGTTCCTAATTATTAAATCTTTCTTGAACATTTGTACCTTGCTAAAGGAGAGTTCTTGAGCCTATGATCCTTATTATTGGACAGTTTTTGAACCCTTGTTTCTTCCTGACTTTTGGAGATTCTCTGAATCTTTGTAATTTGGTAAAGGAGACTTCTTGAAAATTTCCTTTTTTGGACTGTTGTAGATTCTATGTAAATTGGTAAAGGAAATGTTCTTGAACCTTTGTTACTTATTGTTGGAGAAATCTTGAAATTTTATACCTTGGTAAAGGAGAGTTTTTGAACCTCCGATCTTTATTATAGGAGAGTTCTTGAACCCTTGTTCCTTGTCACTGGTAAATTCTTGAACATTTCTTCCTGATTTTTGGAGAGTTCCAGAATCTTTGTACCTGTCACATTTTCACATATTCAGCCAGGACCCCTGGTAGCGAGAGCGAAGGTCATCAGCTCTTGTGGGTTTTTGGGCTAGTCAGTGCAGACTATCTTTCCTGTGGCTGACTAGTCTGTGGTCACATGACCTGCCCTATACATATGGCCTGCAGTACATCAGATCCTTGCTCCAGGATAGGTCTTCCTTACTGAGTGCCTACATCTGTGATTTGGTTCTGTTATTCTGTGTATGAATTTGGCTTATGTTTCTGGATCATTCTCTTGTCTGCTTCCTGTATCCTGTGATGTGTATTCTGATAACCTGTTTATGACTTTGGTTTATGTTTGTGGATTATTCTCTTGTCTGCTCCCTGTACCCTGTGCCGTATATTCTGGTAACCTGTGTATGACTTTGACTTCTGCTTCTGGACCATTCTCTAGTCTGCTCCCTGTATCCTGTGACGTGTATTCTGATAACCTGACTTATGTTTCTGTATCATTCTCTTGTCTGCTCCCTGTACCCTGTGCCGTGTATTCTGGTAACCTGTGTATGACTTTGACTTATGTTTCTGTATCATTCTCTTGTCTGCTCCCTGTACCCTGTGCCGTGTATTCTGGTAACCTGTGTATGACTTTGGCTTCTGCTTCTGGACCATTCTCTTGTCCGCTCCCTGTACCATGTACTGTGTATTCTGGTATATTGTGTATTTAGTCCAGCAGCATAGTGAAGAATATATTAGAGGCCATCTAAAATACCTTTTCTAGTTTAGGGCCTGTGTTACTGCTGGATATCTCTTATTGAGATTTCTTGCAAACCCTGTTGTTTATTCTGGTGTTTATTCCCTACCCTGTAATTTGTATAGATTCAGAAGGCCACTACAAGGACCTTACCCAGTGCAGGGGTTCCTCTTTCGTCTGTATCCTGTTCTGTCATCTCTTGTTCAGTTTCTGTGTTACTGTGTGCTGGTTTCTGCATAATGAAGCAAACCACAAACCTGCCTAAA
>CM019070.1:157106685-157159185 GCA_009667805.1 Leptobrachium leishanense | reverse complement strand
TTTTTTTTGCGATTTGCGTTTTGCGATTTTGCGATTTCCATTGGTGGTGTTTTGCGACATTATAGCGCGATGTCGCGAATATGAAAATCGCTTGGAAAAACGTGCGATTTTCAAATCGCACAGTGTGAAGGGGGCCGTAGCCAAGATAGGCAAAATTGGTAGAGTGACCCCTCCCAAGATTGGTGTCTGGAGCCCTCTCTGCTAAAGCCAATTCTTCTATATCGCTAACAGGGGCAACTGTGGGATTAAAAAATATGAGACCCATTTAACAGTTTAACATACACTGCAGAAATTAACCAGCACATTATTAGGAACGCTCACACGGCTCTCTTGGTAGATGGGAGTACATAAATGTAGGAGTGTACGTAGATGGCTGCCTATTTTACCAGATTACTGGGCCACCTCTGATCTCAATATTCTGCAATTTGAATTTATCGGTATGCTGAATATCCGAAAAAAAGGAAAAGTGATGAAAAGTTTTAATAAATGGATTTTCAGGCAGGGAAATAAAGGGAATAAGACTGAAATCATCTTTTAGACATTGGAATTTTCAAATAGACATGTTTAAACAAAAATCTATCAGGGTTATTCAAAGAGAATCGAAAAGCCACCGCACGTTCAGTGACTTTTCGTTCTCTTCAATTCAGCTTGATTCGGCGATCCCATTTTGGTGACCCTGCGGTGTATTCAGCAAGCACCACAGGGCCGCCGAAATGCAGGGAAAAGCCACCGCAAACCCGCCGAAAACTCACCGCAAAACGAGGGCGAACGCACACCGAATCCCGCAAAAACATCTGGATTAACTCGCCGAAAATGCCGGAAAAACTCGAGCAGGAGCCGATAACACGCAGTGCAGCCGCCGGAAAAACCCGACACCGCAGACGAATGCAGTGAATAAATTTAAAAAACCTGTTTGCTTGAATGTTTGAAAAGTGAAACGCTGTTTGCAAAGAAACTACTGAACGAAAATGTCTGAAATTTACATATAAGATCCAATGAATGATAATAAAAAGGGATGTTACACAAAAAATAAGTAAAGTTAACCTTTTCGCTGCTGAGGCTTTTCACACCTCTGTGCTGAGGTAATTTTTACTGATTTTGCTCATCATGTTTAAACGTGTTTTGAAGGCTTATTTTAGTATATGACCCAGACATATTATATATCGTTCTTTCCGGCAGCCTCGGCAGAGTCATAATATGTCATTATTATATGTATACGTCATGACCTGTCTGTATATTATAACAAAAAATGCAATAAAATATGAATTCAATAATTTACAACGTGTAAAGTGGTTTTTTTTCACATTTTAACATGCGAGCAATTGCGGTTATATTTTGTATGGGGTGCGCTTGTTAAAAAAATTAGAGATGGGGTCTCGTTACCTTTTTTTTTTGGGGGAAATTACGCGATTTTTAACAAACGCACCGCATACAAAAATCGTTAGTGCAGCATCATTGTTCACATTATAATTGAAATGGGAACAATATTGCTACATTAACGAACCAAAAAAAGAAAAGAAAACTTGTTTATTTTTTTTCATAATTTTTTTTTAAATATTTTTTTATTTTTATTTTTAATTTTTTTTTAAAAAACTTTTATCATAGTCAAGTTTGGTATTGTTGGAACGGCCATGCTCTGGCCGATCCAACAATATCAAACATTAACCCCTAACTGCCACGGATCTGTGCTATGCACGATGACGCCAGGCCTCAGGGGGCATTCCCGGAAGCTTGGCCGACATCCAAGATGTCGGCCAGCTCCGGGAAAGGATCACGAACCGGCGCTTTTCGGCGCCGATTCGTGATCCAGCCCCCATGGGGTTAATTCCAGGTACCGTTAGGAAGGGCAGGCTGTGCCCTTCCAAATGGTGCCTGGATTAACCCCCGCAACGCCGGCGATCGGGAGGGAGAGAGGTCCGAAGGACCTCCCCCCCCCTTTCAGGCACCTCCTCCGCACATGCGGGGGGGGGCGCTTGAATTAGGTTTCATCGCGCCCCCGCGATGACACCTAATTAGGCCGGCGGGACACCTAATTAGGCCGGCGGCGGTTCCGGGTGCTGGGCTGACATCGAGGATGTCAGCCTGCACCGGAGGGGCCAGCGATCGGCCGGAACCCGGCCGAACGCTGGCCCCAAAGGGAGGACGCGTTCAGCGCGTCCACCGCAAGGAACGTTACCTGCGGGTGGACGCGCTGAGCGCGTCCTCCGCAGCGAAAGGGTTAAGGATTTTTTTTTTAAATATCGGAAATCTTTTTTAAAACAAAAAAAATCCCGAAAAATGCTTAAAATATCCTAAGAAATCTATTATAACGAGACTCTTTACTGCAGAATATTATAATCAATGGTTTATTAGATATTGAATTAAAACGGGAATATTTTTAACATTGAAGCCTATGGGATTCGCCTGAATAAACCTGCCGAATTAAACCACCGAATGACAGGGCATTTAGGGAACCTTTCACTGCTGGTTTTTGTTCTCTGAATAGACGAAGCAGTGCTTCTCTATGGTGATTTCACTGCCCTCGAACGGGCACCGTATGTGCAGGCAATTCGCCAAGATTTGGCGAATTGCCTGCTCTCTGAATAGCCGAATGGCCAAGAAAGGTAACCCTTTCGGCAGCCATTCGGATCTCTTTGAATAACCTTGTATATGATGCCAGCCGAAAATACCTTTTTTTGTGGGGCATTTACTGGCTTACTTTTTGCGGACGAGCTTTGGTTTTTGAATATCGGTTCTGGCTGTATTTCGTTCAGTTTAATAATAAGATATTTCCAATAAAATATCGTCCTAAAGCTGCTTATCCTTTTTCAAAAAATCTGCCTTTGGAGTTAAATCGAGCACAAAGTATCCAGCTTACACATCCTTAATATGAATCACTGCAACAAAATTTCCAGCCTATATATCCCTCCTTTCAGTCACTGCCATAAAGTATCCCTTTCTGCTCACGGCTGTAAAGAAATCCCTCCTGTCGCAAAGAATCACCTTTATCAGCTCACCGGCACAGGGATGTAGCAATTTGCTCTCACTCAATAAATTTTCTTTAAAGAAGAGACTTTTGCAGTGGTTCACTTAATAAAAAGCCCAAATAGTCAGTTCTACAGAAGCCTCCTTATAATTAAAAGATTTATTTGTTTAAATTCCTCGAAAATTGGTGGGGAAAGTGTTTGCTCTCTTAAACGCGGAGCAATAACTTTTGCTAAAGGAGTAAACTGTTTACAGTAAAACGATCATCTGGCTACATTGACGAATAAATTATTAAGCCTGGCGGTGCGTGGAATGGACGCGACGCGGCTGGTAATTCCTACCTTAACAGATACATCGGTTCGTGCTTCAAGGGGATAAATTGAAGAAGTGATTAACGTTGGGAACATATCCCTATTTGTCTTGCACAACTTGTAAGGAGAAATAGACGGATCGGGCCATTAGTAGTAATCCCAAGATAACACGGAGGGTACAGAGTCTTACATTCAATATCAACATCAAATACATTCATTAAAGTTACCACAAATGGCTTCAATCCACTTAGAGCGCTCCTAGCAATCAAAGGTTTGAAAATGGATGTGAAGTCGGAGTGTTTACTTAATTCCATGATGTATTTACTGAAATTTGTAGTCGGTAATCAGTGTTCTATTAATTAGTTTCCCAGATAGACATGGCGGTCCTTTTGGCCTACTGGCAGTTACTTATGGCTGAAATGTGAAATGGAATTGTCTTTTGTGATGAATTTCAAATACCCCGACTTGCAGTGACGTTCCCCATGGAGGGAAATGTATCAACCCCTTTCCAAAGCTAAAAAAATCTCCAATCCAAGACCTCAGTGTAAAACTGTCTCACTATCTACAAGAAGTTTGAGTCCCTGCATGCAAAATGTCATAATTTAATTCCGATATTAGGTACATACTCTTGATATGAAAATTCCGTCAGATATCCTAGAGGAGGCCCGTCCATTCCATATGGCAATGTTCCTTAAGAGTCCTTATTCTAATGGTCCCAGACTTGTGGGGTAAGTCCAAACTTTGGGTCTCTCTCCAGGTTTGGTTCCACAAACAGCATAGTTGTTGTGTAACCAAACATGAACAGGGTGCATAAAGAGAATTCCGAGAAATATTCAGGGTTATTCAGAGAGCATGAAAAGCAGGAGAATGACTGGAGAATGAAAAATTCTGGGTCAAAATACCTCAATTCTCCCTTTCATCTCACTTTCCAAATCGGCTATTTTGACCTAGAATTTTTCATTCTCCAGTTTTTCTCCTGCTTTTCACGCTCTTTGAATAACCCTGATTGTCTTCTGGGCGAAGAAAAAAAAATTCAGGCTTTACCCAGGTAATCTGTGGCCTACTCAACCCGTTTAAGGTAAAAGTGATGAAAAGGTTTAAGGTTAGCGAATAGCGATAGGATTAGGGTTAAAGTTGGCCAAGGTTATGGCTAATCCTAGGTTTTGGGTCAACTGCAAGCTACTCGAAAACTCGTGTTTGGGTGAATTGAGGTCCAATGTTTTAATTAATTTCGTGCTTTACCCAAAGCTGCCAGGGTAATGTCTGATTTTCCCAGATAATACTAGGTTTTTCACCATTTTGGAGTTTACTCGTAACAAATTTAACATTTAACTTTTAAAATATATATGTTATGGGTAAAGCCCGAAGTGCGGTTAATCCTAGGAGTACCCGGGTAATCCTGACATTACCCAAAACCGCTGGGTAAAGCTGCAAAAAAATGAAAATTTCAGACTTTACCCGGGTAATTTTAGGACTAACCAACTGCCTTTGGGTAAGAGTCTGGAAGAGCTGAACAATGCGCACTTTACCCGGATAATGTGCAAGTCTGAAGCTTCACCCGGGTAATCTGAGGACTATCCACAACTTCACCTGGGTAATCTGCAGAGCATCCAACCCCGCTTGGGTAACAGTGAATTTTGCTATTATCTATGGATATTATCAATGAAAATGACAAAAGACAAACATTAAAATGTATTGCGGATATAATGAATATACAGAGTAACAGGATATGTTTCTTATATGAATGTGAAAGAGTTGCATGGTCTTTATTATGTGTCATATGTGCTTATATATCATTTATAGAACATAATAACCATCAGGTTACTCTTTATATAATATCTTTATCTTCACAAATTAATTTTCAGATAATTAATGAACAGAGTTACATGATGGTTATTTAGAGTGGTTTGTGACTGTGGATACAATTTCATTAAAAATAACAAAAACACTATTTTGTTTTCAGTCAGCTTTACCCGGGTAATCCTCGGAATTCAGTCAAGTGTAACCTGCTGAAAACCCAAGAAAAGCCGAGTACCCAGAGGCGTTTGGATACTTTTCAGATTACCTGGATAAAGTCGATGTTTCGTTGCACGTCACACTTTATCCAACAACACTAGGGTAATGTACGAATTACCCGGGTAAAACACAGCAGAAAACCGGAGTACCCAGAAGCTAGGGATGTGTGTTTCGGAATTTTGGAATTTTCACGAAATTTCCCGATTCGTGTCTTCGGATTCGGCCGAATTTCCGAATCGGGTCGGACCCGAAAACCGACAGATCCGAAAAGTTTTCCGAGCCGAAACGAAAAATTTTCGGATTTTTCGAATGGACTTGAAATGTGTCAAATCAAAATTTAGTTTTGCTCTATTCATGATTTCGGTTCCATTCGTGATTTCGGTTCCATTTCGGTAATTCTGGAAATCGTATATTTAACTATTATCGGTTATATCGCTGATTCTGTAAATTTTGTATTTGTAAATGCGTATCACTTGTTTCTTGTGGCATTCGGGTCAGTTTAGCGTTTTTTAAATCGTTTTGTTCATTTTTTTTGTTCCTTGGCTTTCATACCATTTTAATATGATTAAATAAAGTTGTGAAATGTATATTCAATTATTCATAAGAAAAAAAGTATCTTTATTTAATAAAAAAAAACACGATAGAATCGCCAGAATTATCGTAGACACTTTGAAACGAGGAGAACAGAAGTTCCGAAAAAACGAAAATTTCCGAAATTTCCGAAAAGTCGATACAAAAAACGAGCAAAGTGACCCGAAAACACGAAAAATGGTCGATATTCCGAAAAAAAATGTACACGAAAAACGAGCCGAACCGAACCAAATCGAAACAGAAATCGGTCGAAACGAGCCGAATCGAAAATTTTAAACATCCGAACAAATCGAACCGAATCGAACCGAAAAAAAAATCGGTGCACAAGCCTACCAAAAGTCTCTGGATTCTTTGCAGATTACCCGGGTAAAGTTCAAAATTTCATTTCACTTCGGACTTTTGCTAATGACGCCTGGGTAATGTCAGGATAACCCGGATAATCCTAGGATTAACCTCACTTCGGACTTTACCCGTAACATATACATAACTTGTTAGCGAAAGGGTTAAACATCTCATTAAAATCTTATAAGATTTCATTAATTAATTTCATTTGTCACTGTTTCCAGAATTTAGGAAATTAATCATTAAGGAGTGCCTTCATTTTTATAACACATTTTAAACCCTGATTCTTCTATTAAGAAAATAAAAAAGAAAACAGGCTGATTGAAGGGGTTATTCTGGCTGGACACTGAAATTCAGTGTACAGTGACACTTCGAGGCCATTCGGCTATTCAGAGAGCAGGCAGTTCGCCACATTTTGGTGAATTACTTGCATGTAGGGCTCCTGTTTGACGGCAGTGAAATTCCCCATAGAGAAGCAATGGTTAATCTATGCACAGAACATCGAACAGCAGTGAAAAGTTGTCGAAATGCCCTGCTGCCTGGTGGTTTCATTCGGCAGGTTTAATCAGGCGAACCCTTCATAGGTTAATAAACCGTTTATTATTTTATTCTGCAGTAAAATGTCTCTTTATTTGTAGATATTTTTATGATCTTTTAGTCATTGTTCGGGATTTTTTCGGCAAAATAATTTTTCCGTTTTTTAAAAAAAATAGTTTTTTCTTTTTTCTGTATCAGACCATTTTATTATCATTCATGGGATCTTATATGTAAATTCCGGGCATTTTCGTTCAGTAGTTTTTTTGCAAACAGCGTTTAAATTTTGAAACTTTCACGCGTACTGTTTTTTTTTTCACCTCGTTCGTCTGCTTGTCGGCTTTTTTCGGCGACTGCTCTGCGCTGTGATCGGCAGCTCGTCGATTTTTCCGGTGTGTTTGGCGTTGTTTTTGCGGCACTTTCTGTGGGTTTTCGGTGAGTGTTCGGTGGGTGTTCGTTGGGTTTGCGGCGGGTTTTCCCTGGGGACCCTGCGGTGATTGCTGAATACACCACAAGGTCGGCGAACTAGAATCGCCAAATCGCCCCCGAAGCGCGGGGAATGAAAGGGCACCGAAATCTTGCCGACATTTCAGTGCTCTCTGACTAACCCCTATAATGTGATGCCTAAAATCGTAACACTTGCGTGGCAGCATTCCCATTAATCCATTTTACAGGGAATATTTTCAGTACTTGCATAACATTTTTTCTTTGATTTTTACATAAAAATACAAAAGTAAAAATAAAAAATAAACAAAAATAATGAAAATATCAAAGCAATATTTTGGATGTTTCCTAAAAATCCAAAGTGATTAAATCACTTTTATATGGTTTATTTTTTTGTATATCCTAATTTTGCTCTTTAAGAGGTAAAAACCTGTATGTAAAGAAAGTGTTTAAATGTTTTGTGTTATTCCTGGATCCTGCTATACACCGACTAATTATACCTCGAATTGTGAGCGCAGAGCAGGGGGCCCGTATTTGTTTCGTTTGGCACAGAAATAAAATGTAAAATGTTTCCCGTCTTTTAACGCAGACGCCTTTGCGCGCGGTGGGCTCACATTGTTTTACTAATAAGGTGCTGACAGAGGGGTCTTACCGATGATGTTTGTATAATGTAACCGGAAGCTGAGAGAAAATTAGTGAGAAAGGGTCTATTAGTTTGCCATTATTTGTTACTTAAAATGTGATTATTTAAAAAAAAAAATTCAACGTGTAACAATAAACCAGAAAAGAATTTCAGTCAATGTATGTAAAATGATATATGATGAAAATTAATATATATATATATATTAGGGTTCTGTGTAATAACAGATCCAGGATGCATAAAAGTGAGACAGAGGTCATTTGCATATCCTACCCAGAGTTCCTTGCTGCATATGGGGAATGTGGCACAGGAGCTCTGGGATGCAGTTCTTTGAATTGCTGTGATGTGCAAGTGGCTTCTGCAATAATAAACACACTTATTATAGTGTGGAGGCTTTTTATCTCACTTTTAGTCCTTCACCACAACCCTTGTAGAAACTATATATATATATATATATATTAGTTACTAGGGTTGTAGTGGAGGGCAAAAAAATGAGATAAAACGCCTCCACACTGTAATTAATAAAGGTTATTATTGCAGAAGCCATTTGCACATCACAGCAATTCAAAGAACTGCATCCCAGAGTTCCTGTGCTACATTCCCCATATGCAGCAAGGAACTCTGGGTAAGAAATGCAAATGACAACTGTCTCACTTTTTTGCATCCTGGGTCTGTTTTCACACAGAACCCTTCAATCAAT
Organism: Leptobrachium leishanense; assembly: GCA_009667805.1. NCBI lineage: Eukaryota > Metazoa > Chordata > Amphibia > Anura > Megophryidae > Leptobrachium > Leptobrachium leishanense. The sequence goes on along the minus strand of CM019070.1, from coordinate 157,150,643 downwards.
GCCATGCCATACTAGTGGGTGCCCATGATACCCAACGCCACTTCGCCGGTTGTCCTTCCTTTGACCACTTTTGGTAAGTACTAACCACTGCATACTGGCAACACCCCATAAACCTTGTCATTTTGGAGATGCTCTTACCCAGTTGTCTAGCCTTTACTACTTGGCTCTTCTCACAGTCACTCATATCTTTTCACTCATCTTTCCTGATTCCAACACATAGAATTCCAAGAATGAACTGTCCACTTGTCCCAAATACATCCAACCCTGTGTCAGGCGCCATTGCAACCATATAATCAATGTTATTCACTGAACCTGACGCTGGTTTTAATGTTTCCCCGATCAGTGTATAACAATTAAATATGTAAATCATTAATATATTGCTAGCATTCAGTGGGTAAGACAAAGCAAACAAGAAGTGATACAATGTAGCTTGAGTCACAGAAGCGAGAGGTAAGGGAAACCATGCCAAAAGGAGCTTACAACCTAAGGAGGAGCAGGTTGATTACACAAAAGGACAGCTGTGGGATTCTGATATCAGGCGTGCATTCTAGATAAGGGGTGCTAAACGTGTACATGTCTTAGTGCTGTAACGTTGTATCCTTCTCCTAATGTAATACTGTGACGGTAGTCACTTTGGGACTTGGGTACATGGACCTAATGATGCATTTGGGAGGTGCAGACCTGATGTGTTATATTGTTTTCCAGCCCTCTCCTATGTTGAAGTCACCCTGTACCTACAATTCTAGGTACAGGGCATTTGTGTTTTTTGTGCCCTATTCCCTGATGTATGTGTTTTATTATTATTCCCTTATGTATTTAATGCATAGTGTCGTGTGGTATATACTGTGCTGTTTTTTTCTATATATGTGTATTCTATACATAATTGTGATTCCTTTGTTTCTCCATGATTTCATCTAACCCCTCATTGTCGGGCTTAAACCAGACCTCTCTGCCCCTTCCTCGGGCTTTGTTACACCAGGGTGTGTGTGTGTGTAGGAGTGGGAGGCTACTGAGAGGCTATTTAATGTGGGAAACACTGGGGCATGTGTTACCATTGTATTCTGTACATTCCCCTTGTGTGTGTTTTTCCAATTGTAAACCATGAATAGAGTCATTGCCAGTTTTGTTTTCACCCTACAAGGAGCTCCGGCTCTTGAGTGGATGGGTCTGGGCCAGAATCAGTACTCCATCAGGATACTGGAGGCAAGGGTAGCCTTTCTGCATGTGGATAGGGACCTCAAGTTACAAATTCTACTTTGAGGATGCAGCTCGTGTGGTCCATGTTTACCCAAGTGGTAGTAGGATGGTCAATGTCTACAGAGAGAGGCAAGTTTGATTTTATTCACTTACACCTGAGCCATCCCAAGTCATAATGTTATTTTTTCCGCTAAGACAGGGCTGTCAAACTCCGGCCCCCCAGATGTTTCTGAACTACAACTCCCATGATTCCCTGATCATCTATGGTATCAAAAGAATTCTGTGAATTGTAGGTATCAATATCGAGGGGGGCGTGATTTTGACAACCCTGCTAAAGGAGTTGCCCTGCCAGAAAATATTGTTGACTTAATAATAATAAAAACAACACTCTTTATGGTGCGTCCATGTATTGGATGGTCTTGGACAACCTGTTATGTAAATAACTTTATCATCAAACCAGATGAAAATGTAAACCTGCTCACAAGCTACAAACTGCCTCGTACGTGTCTCTATGTTTCAAAACTGCTACAGAAATAACAAAAATACAAAAAAAATTCTAAAATTCCAAATACTTTTTAAAATGAACTTTCCAACTTATTTTATACTCGACCAATTTTTGCAGCTGCTGTTTATTACGTCGTTGCTTACCGCTTCATCGCACGGCCGCGTCAGTTCTAGATACCGCGTCATTTCTGCCCATCTTTTTTAGATTTTTCAAAAAAAAAAAAAATCCAGACACATTGCGATAATATCTGTAATTAGTCATGTTCGCTGACATCTTGCGTGCCGATAATTTCAAACGACCGGAGAGACGTTTTGGCGCTCTATATCTAAAAATAAAAAAAATAGAAAAAGAAACGAACACACCCCCCCCCCTACCAACAACATAAAGAAAACATGACAGTCAATTAAAAAACAATTTTTATTCTATTGGTGTCATTAATCAAACACACAAGCCAGCCATCCAGTGACACCTGGCGGGGTTAACGTTTAAGACCTACATCAATTAGAACACCCCCTGGAAGTAGGCAATGGCCGGCCGGGGACATAAAAGGTTGTGATTATAAAGGAAATGAGAATTAGCAAAAAAAAAAAGAAAAATCAGGAAAGTCCATCGAAACTCCACGTTTATCATGGAAAAAAAAAAGGGAGAAATTGTTAGCTCGCTGACTGATTACACAGTCCAGGGTGTAGGGGAGGGGGTATGACAAAGGGCTCTAGGGGTCACTTATTCAGCAAATTAGTAGTGTCTGTCATTTGAAACCAAAATAAAACAGGGCCAGAAGAAAAAGATTTTCTGTACTGGAAAAGATTTCTGTTGTCGCTAAATTGCAGGCAGGCCACATGCAATTAGCCGTTTGGATTTTTTTTTTCTTTAAAACTCTTAATTCCGGGCGTAATTTATCACCACCAAACCCATTTTTTGATTTGAAAAGAGATTCTAATCATCTTATTTATAATAATTAAAATTTGTCTTTTTCTTAAAGAGAACGAAAAAAAAAATGTAAAAAAAAAAAAAAAAAGAAAGGTATTTCCGTCCCATCTTCTTATTGGCCATTCCCTAAAACTCCCCTACTTTATTTTAGCTAATGTAAACACGCGCCGAAAGGCATCTAATCTACTTGTGGTTAGAGCAAATTTCAGTTATGCTCGTGTTTAAAGTACCTTAAACTGCAAAGATTTTCTGCCAGGCCCAATCAGCCTCTATGTAAACACCAGTTAGGAAATAAACTATTTAGTTGCCATTTGAAGTCCATATTTTACGATATTGAATTCTATGCAGATGTTCATGTAGCTTTTTTAGGAGTTTCTTTCACCCCCGCCCTCCCTCTCTCGTTTGCGATACCTCAATACCCACAGGGGAATGTTTCAATTTGTAATGTGCTGGCGAAGCTTCCTCTTGCATTTACAAGGTATGCTATTTTTTATGCATTATTTTTGGGTTTTCTGGGAGGAAGAGATTCACGGCACCGTTAACCAAGAAATACATATATATACTGTTTGGGAATCTCCATTCAGGATAATACATTTTGGAAAATGCTTAAAGGGATACTATAGGGTTAAAACAGGATAGGGAAGAGAACAAGTGGGTTAAAAATTAACCCCCTGCTGGCCCCCTCCCACTATAATCCTTTAGTTTTCCCTTTTAAGCTCCCCTGAAACCAGCGCTGGTCTCCCTCTGATCTCTGCTGGATATGTCGTGCTTCCTGCTCGGCATGTCATGTGACCCCGGGAGGGTTGGGCAATCCAGTGTCTCTCCTTGCAGGCAGGCTTTGATCCCATTGGATAAGGCTGGTTTCCAAAGGTCTCCAAAGACTTAAAACCTGAGCTGAGGGCTCCCTGATCTGAGGGTCTGGATGGTACTAAGCTCCTGCATTTGGATGGAGTGTTGGTTGCATGAATCATGCTAACCAACCACATATCCTAACATCTGTGAATGCAGAGGTCTACTTGTATGCTGCATATGTGTTTTGTTTTATGTCTAGTCTTCTTTTCTCCCAACCACATACACACATGAATCTTGCAACTTTTCTCTCTCTTCTGCAGTCAACCTGTACTTGGGTATCCATTCCACCATTCTGTGTGTTTCATCGCCCTACATCCAAGCTGTTGGTCGATCTCCATTCCACCAAACACTTACGTTTCTTTTTATCGCACATCCAACATGTGTGTCTTTCTTCTCTCCAGCTTCAAACCATATGTCTGTCCCCATTTCATCGACAACCCGTGCGACTCTCAGTTCAACTTCCAATCTGGGTGACTCTCTCCATTCCACCTCCAAACTATGTGTCTTTCTCCATTTCATCACCAATCCATGTGGTTCTGTCAGGTCAACCTACACACTGCGTGTCTCTCTCTATTCCACCTCCAAAAAGTGTGACTTTCTTTATTCTATTTCAAAACTGTGTATGTTCCTCTACTCCACCATTTTATCATCCTACTCCAAACTTGTTTGGCTCTTCATCCCACCCTCAACTTACAATTGTCTTTCCATGCTGCATCCAACCTGTGCCTCTCTGTCCAAACCACCTTCGACGATGGTGGCCCTCTCCATTCCATATCCAAACCCATGTGTCTCACTCTAGTCCACCTCCAACTGTGTGTATCTCTCCAGTCTACCTCCAACCTGTGTGCCTCTCTAGTGCACCTCCAACCTGTGTGTCTCTCTCCAGTCCACCTCCAACTTGCGTTTCTCACTCCAGTCCACCACCCAACACTTGTGTCTCCCTCCAGTTCACCTCCTACCTGTGGGCCTCTCCATTCCAACTCCAACCTGCGTGTCTCTCTCCAGCCTACCTCCAGCCTGTGTGCGTCTTTCCAGTTCACCTCCAACCTGTGAGCCTCTCCAATCCATCTCCAACCTAAGTGTCTCTCTCCAGGCTACCTCCAACCTGTGTGTGCCTCTCTCTAGTCCACCTCCAACCAGCGTGTGTCACTCCAGTCCACCTCCACCCCATGTGTCTCACTACAGTCCACCTCCAACCTCTGTCTCTCTCCAGTCCACCTCCAACCTGCGTGTTTTTCTCCAGTCCACCTCCAACCTGCATGTCTTTCTCCAGTCCACCTCCAACCTGCATGTCATGCTTTCTGTGTTCCGATACCTTCTAATTTACAAATTAAGCACTGGGTACAATGCCATTGATGCTTACGACCTTATGACCATAATGCAAATGAATGCAAAATAGATCCACATTTCTGTGATGTCATAAAAAAATGAAGCCCCTTTCCATTTATTTATCTTTACAGCAGTGGAGCAAAATGTTTAGCATATCTGCTTATTTGGCTGAATAATGGGTAATAATGATCTGGTCACTCATTAACATATTTAAGCATTTCAAACACTGCTTTGCTTTCTTGCTTTTGGTTCAGACAGCGAGAGGCTTCGGCTCTTCGTGACAGATTAAATTCCTTTCTTCTACATCCAGCGCTATACAGGTTCAAGTGCAAGTCTGAAGATATTTTTGTCAAAGGCTCTGTTTGTTCAGGAAGTTTGCTCTCATACCTACATCCTGAGTTCGCAAAACGGTTTGCCGGCCTGCTTCTAGCTGCAAAACTGAATTGGTTGGACCGTGGCTTTCAATGTTCCGAAAGTGTTAGAAAATCTAAAAAATTGGTAAAAAGTAAGGTATTCATATTGAAACATACAGAATTTTTGCTAATTTGAAGATTCTTTTATGTAGATTTTATTCCTTTGTTTATAAAATATATTCACATTCAACAAGAACTTGCTTATCCCACCGTGCTTCTCAATTCGAAGTGGCCATGGTGACAGTGTTTTGTCCTCATCGATTCCATGAGCAGTTAGTGACAATTCCTCTTTAAAGGAATGGTCTATTGAAAGGTAGAGTGTTCCTTTTTTGCTCTTAAATAATTGGGCATTTACTGCCGACAGCCTCTGCCCAATTATTTCATTCATATATTTTTCTTTGTTTTGCTTTAGGTTATTTTACTCAACTTTTCTCCCTCGTCTTCTCCTCATCGACTCCTTAATCTGGAATTCCCTGCAGCCATCTAATGCAAATGGCGCTCCTACGCCACTCGCGCAGTGTAGGAACCGCAAATTGCCCAGCGCTATGGGACCTGCGCACTTTACGTACACGAGTTCTGTAAAGCCTGCGCAGAACGATGGATCGGAGCTGCACGCGCATGCATAGATCCGATCCATCGGCTGCTTCTCTGAGAGCTCTCTCTACAGTGATTGGTCTCAGAGGGTGACGTCGGCGCTCTCTGTGTTCTGGCTTTAATAGTGACCGATCTGGTGACCCACCCGGCTGCTGGTGACACTGGGTGGGGTGAAGGAAACTCCTCCACATCACCTCACAATTACACCAGATCGGGGCAGCAGGGAAGGAGGGCACTCCTCACATACTGACCACTTTAAAACAATAAAGTGGTCAGGAATCAGGATGAGTAGACTGTCCTTTAATGTTTTACAGTTTGTTTGAATACAAATGTTACTATACTCCTGGCATTACACTGAAATTAATTATCACCATGTAGTCACTAGGGATGAGCTGCCGGTTCGATTCGAACGTGAGTTCGAATCGAACATTGGCCGTTCGAGTGTTCGAGCAGCTGCCGGTACATTTAGGAGACCTGTGGTTGCAGCCCCCGGCCCCCGTGCCTTCAGCCCTCCTGTTCCTCCTCCGTCCGGCCACGGCTCCTCTGCCCCACGCCTTGTCTTCATGCTGACTGAGCCCTGATTGGGCAAAGTCCTGCGCCTGACCTGGACATTGCTCAATCAGGGCTCTAATTCAATATTGAGCCCTGATTGGGCAAAGTCCAGGTCAGGTGCAGGACTTTGACCAATCTGGGCTCAGTATTGAATTAGAGCCATGATTGGGCAAAGTCCAGGTCAGGCCCAGAACTTTGCCCAATCAGGGGTCAGCATGAAGACGAGGCGTGGGGCAGAGGAGCCGCGGCCGGACGGAAGAGCAGACAGACCGGAGGAACAGGAGGCCAGGACAGCAGCAGGACAGGTGAGGTGTGGGGGCTGGGGGGCTGCAGTCACAGGTCTCCTAAATGTACCGGCAGCTGCTGGTACATTTAGGAGAACTGAGAACACATTTTGCAGGTTCGACCCCTTTGGGTTGCATTGTGTTCAAGGTCGTATTCGAACATTTCGGCTGTTCTAATGTTTATATACGAACCGAACACAGGGGTGTTCGGCCCATCATTAGTAGTCACATCAAATTCTATTTACTATAGCTTTGAAGCACCAACACAAAACTGCACCATCATCAGACAGGAACCGAAGGGTGACATACAATACAAAGAAAAGCTTTGGACCAAGCGGGACATAATATAAGGGGAAATAGTAGTAGTTAATTCGGAGAAGATCGCAACCGTAATGGGCACTTAAATGTAAAAGGTATAAAACTTGGATTTATTGGACACAGGCAACGTTTCGGCTGTTGTTGCAATCTTTGCCAAACCTTTGAGCTCGACGACGGTTGCAACAGCAGCAGAAACGTTGGCTATGTCCAATGAAACCATATTGTTTGCCTTATATCTTAGAGGGCTGAATTTCATTATTGTTTCTATTTGAAGAACAAGAGTGGCCAGCTCTAACAAGAGATAGAATAATAGGGTATAATTGTAAAATATATGAATATAATATGACATGCAATACATGTTATAATGTAATAAGATCTATGAAATACATGATAAAAAGAGTAACCATATTTCACTTCTGGAAATTGGGTGCATGAGATAAGTTCATTCATAACGAGTTCTTAACGAGAATTCCGAGAACAATAAAGCTGCGGAATTCTCTGCCTGTTGAGGTGGTTGGGTCAGAGTCTTTACAGACTTTTAAAAAAACGACCGGATGACTTCCTGCAGACACAGAATATTAAGGGTCATAATATTTAATATGTAAAAGCTTCTTGATCCAAGGAGAAATCTGACTCCATTCTGGGGTCAAGAAGGAATTTTTTCCCAGTGTGTTGCATATTGGCGATCGCTTCAGACTGGGTTTTTTGCCTTCTTTTGGATCAACAGCAGTAGGTGATGTGTGAGAGGCTGAACCCGATGGACGCATGTCTTTTTTCAGCCTATGTAACTATGTAATTATGTCTTGCAGTTGAGAGTTAGTAACCTGATGTAAACACAAATGCTCGCCATGAATGGTACAAGTGTTTATCCTGTTGAAACAGCCCAGGTTGATTGTTTTCCTCAGGAAAACTGTTCCTCTAGAGGATAAGTTGTTCAGTTCCCCCACATCAACGGCCACCAACTAAGGAATAGAACCCAAAGTTATTCACTTTCTGAAGACCACAACATTTTCTCTTCCACGATAAAGATGTCCTCTCTTTGGACCAAAGTGTCTGTTTTCAACAGACAAAGTTAATTGTTCTACGTGAGTCAAGAACTTGGATCTAGAGAACCTACTCATTTCCTCCACGGTCGGTCTTCACTCTCCTTATAGTAAGTTGTGTCTTTCTCTTGAGCCAAACTGTTTCTCTGTCCAGTACCATGATAGTCACTCTACCTGTTGACTTGTCAACTATGTTCTCCACCTCCACCAAGATACTTATCCCTGTGTTGGATTTAACAAGGGAAGTTGTTTGGCTTTTTTGCTCCAAGCTGCTTCCTATGATCCAGTTTTCCCCTGAGCAGAGATATTTGCTTCCTGGGACCATGTTATTGAATTTCCCTTTGAAACGGTCTTCAAGGGTGACATTTGGTTGCTCTTCTCAGACTTTTGGTTCTCCATGGGAAAAACTGTTGCTTTTTGAGGCTCGTCAAGAAGGAGGGCGCTGACAGAGGAATGCTTTTCCAATGATTTTGGTCTTCAATGTCTTGTTAACAGACCGGCCAGCAGAGCATAAATCATTACTGTCAGGGGGAGAAACTATTATCACTTGGTAGATCTAAGCAGTGGGTCTGTCACCAAAAAAAAGTGCATTATGGGAAAGCAGATTGTGGCAACAAAGGCAGAAAAACTATTTATTGGTTTCCAACTTTGATATAAACAGCGGGTTGAGGATTTTTCAGGTCACCTGAAGTGAAGTGTTTTCATGTCACATGACAATATATATATATATAAATAAATAAATCACACACCTTTTTTTTCTACCAGACCTTAAAAAGCTACATACAGATTGTAAAAACTAAGCAGCGAGTTTGAGGACAACTGCTCAGAAACCTCATCTCTGATCTAATAACGTAGATTTCTATGAAACCCTTAACTACAAGCTGAGTTTTATAGAAGAAAACATTGTCACAACGTTTATATGAAACTTGGGATGTGTAGTGTAGTTAATAATTATATAGTGGGTAAAATGGCAAATTTACACAAATATTCTTGTTCCAAAATAATTGAATTATTAAAGTGATGTAAATTTGCCAATTTCAGTTTTTTTCATGTATTGGTATATCCTTTACAGAAATATTTTTTGGGATGAAAGGTTCTAAACTCAAGATTGCATCCCTTATTTGGCACAGTGTCACACGGGGTCTGCATTATCAGCATACAGGCAGAAATGGCCTTTGTGTCAGATGCTGAAAATGTGCTGCAGACAGATAATAAAATGGTGAGATCTCCTGCTTATGGGGATTTGTAGTGATCAGAATGAGACTATTAGCAATGCAATATCTGTATGTGCTGCATAATGCCTGTGTATGGCAATTACAGCAACACCTTGTATCTGTATGTGCCTTATAATGCCTGTGTATGGCAATTACAGCAACACCTTGTATCTGTATGTGCCTTATAATGCCTGTGTATGGCAATCACAGCAACACCTTGTATCTGTATGTGCTGCATAATGCCTGTGTATGGTAATTACAGCAACACCTTGTATCTGTATGTGCTGCATAATGCCTGTGTATGGCAATTACAGCAACACCTTGTATCTGTATGTGCTGCATAATGCCTGTGTATGGCAATTACAACAACACCTTGTATCTGTATGTGCTGCATAATGCCTGTGTATGGGAAGTACAGTAACACCTGGTGTCTGTACTGTACAAGTATTTAATCTTATCCCTGGCCAGCAGTGAGTGACCCCACAGCTCTCCCTGTATTCTGTCCTTGTAATGCAGCAGTAAAGTTTGTGAAACTTTTTTCTCTCAGTGAAAAGGTTAAACTGTAATACGGAGGATGCTTGTTTGCTTCTCCTTTGAGTTCATCAGGTTTGTGGCTCCGAAGAAAGGGATTTTATCTTATCCCTGGCCAGCAGTGAGTGACCCCACAGCTCTCCCTGTATTCTGCCCTTGTAATGCAGCAGTAAAGTTTGTGAAACTTTTTTCTTACAGTGAAAGGGTTAAACTGTAATACGGAGGATGCTTGTTTGCTTCTCCTTTGAGTTCATCAGGTTTGTGGCTCCGAAGAAAGTCAAAGCCAGGTCCATGGGCAAGAAAATTTTAATTTGCCCCCAAACAAACAGATTCTTTCATAAAAACAATTAAATATATTATTTTACATATATACTTTTGCATTATTTGAAGTGTATTACAAGCTTGCTATTTCTCACAAGTAGATAAGATACATTTAGAATCTTGAGAGATGATAGTTTATGTTCCATATGAACCTTTTGTTACATCAGGCAGCGCAGGTGACCAACTGGCGTTGGTTAAACAAACATCTACCTTTGCAAAGATGTTCCAGAAAGCTTGGTATGCAACATGACCCGATACAAAGGAAGATGTGACAATACAGTGATGAAATGCAGACAGAAATGTTCATTTTTACCTAAATGCATGAACTCTAGCTTGACAAGCATACAATACTCGCGCAGCTGGGGCAGGAGGTATTGCTGTCGGGTTTACAGAATGAGCAAGAGTTTGAAATAAACCTCTTTAATGAGACTGACATAATTTACTTTAATTGCTTTTTCCAAAAGACGTTTTAACACCCATTGGAGAACGAATAACAATTTGTCAGTGAGCTGTCAACAAACATCTAATCTTCTGCAAATACTGTTGAAAACTCCATATTGCATTATTTTTCCCTTATTCAAAAAAAAAAAGTCACGTTAAGCCCATTGCAGCGCCTGTGAAAAATAGGCGTCAAAATGTTTTTGTATCGGGACTTTTCTTTTGTTGGTCCTGACTTTTTGGACTCTCTGATGTCTGTTGACAAGCTCCAATGAGGCAGCAAGAATTTCCACTGCTGTTTGAGATGATACAATCCCAGATGGGCCGAGGAAAACCTGTACAGTATTTGAAGTTATTGTAAGAAACGTGCAAATCCTGCCTTTTGCCCCGTGCACCTGGGCCTGTGTACTGTGAGAACTGGAAACATGTACAGTATACATTGTATAGAAAAGGTTTTACTATTTTTATTATAGTGATAACAAATCTTCAGAACGGGGAAATACCCATGCGATTCCAGAAATAAGCAAAATTATTGGTAAGCCTGTGTATCTGGATATAACACAACTTTACTAACTCTGTGTATCTGGATATATCACAACTATACTAACCCTGTGTATCTGGATATAACACAACTTTACTAACCCTGTGTTTGAGGATATAACTCAGCTCTTACTAACCCTGTGTATCTGGATATAACACAACTTTACTAACCCTGTGTATCTGGATATAGCTCAACTTTACTAACCCTGTGTATCTAGATATAACACAATTTTACTAACCCTGTGTTTGAGGATATAACTCAGCTCTTACTAACCCTGTGTATCTGGATATACCACAACTTTACTAACCCTGTGTATCTGGATATAACACAACTTTACTAACTCTGTGTATCTAGATATAACACAACTTTACTAACCTTGTGTATCTGGATATTACTCAGCTCCTACTAGCACTGTGTATCTGGATATAACTCAGCTCTTACTAACACTGTGTATCTGGATATAACTCAGCTCTTACTAACACTGTGTATCTGGATATAACTCAGCTCTTACTAACCCTGTGTATCTGGATATTACTCAGCTCCTACTAGCACTGTGTATCTGGATATAACTCAGCTCTTACTAACACTGTGTATCTGGATATAACTCAGCTCTTACTAACACTGTGTATCTGGATATAACTCAGCTCTTACTAGCACTGTGTATCTGGATATAACTCAGCTCCTACTAGCACTGTGTATTTGGATATAACTCAGCTCTTACTAACACTGTATATCTGGATATAACTCAGCTCTTACTAACACTGTGTATCTGGATATAACTCACCTCTTACTAGCACTGTGTATCTGGATACAACTAATCTCTTACTAATGCTGTGTATCTGGATATAACTCAGCTCTTACTAACCCTGTGTATCTGGATATTACTCAGCTCCTACTAGCACTGTGTATCTGGATATAACTCAGCTCTTACTAACACTGTGTATCTGGATATAACTCAGCTCTTACTAACACTGTGTATCTGGATATAACTCAGCTCTTACTAGCACTGTGTATCTGGATATAACTCAGCTCTTACTAACACTGTGTATCTGGATATAACTCAGCTCTTACTAACACTGTGTATCTGGATATAACTCAGCTCTTACTAGCACTGTGTATCTGGATATAACTCAGCTCCTACTAGCACTGTGTATCTGGATATAACTCAGCTCTTACTAACACTGTGTATCTGGATATAACTCAGCTCTTACTAGCACTGTGTATCTGGATATAACTCAGCTCCTACTAGCACTGTGTATCTGGATATAACTCAGCTCCTACTAGCACTGTGTATCTGGATATAACTCAGCTCTTACTAACACTGTATATCTGGATAAAACTCAGCTCTTACTAACACTGTGTATCTGGATATAACTCACCTCTTACTAACACTGTATATCTGGATATAACCAGGGATCAAGTCCTAAAAAAAGAAGTGTGGGAACTCACCAGGATTTCTGTCTCCCAATAAGCAATTATAACGTTGCACGTAACACAAACACACTCAGCTCTGATAAATTTATGTATAGATGTCAATAAGAAAGCAGATTGTACAACAAATGCTTATGCTGGCTATTGAATACGGAGATGTAGTGTATGCAGCTGCCCCTCAAACACACCTTCATAAACTTACTACATTGTATAACTCATTCTGCTGCTTTGTGCTACAATGTAACTACATGACCCACCATTGTGACATGTTAAAAGAGCTAAACTGGCCGTCGCTGGAATCTAGACGCATCTTTCACCTTTCAAACCTGGTGTTTAAGAGCTTTTCTGGGAAGCTACCACCCTACCTGAATAGACTGCTTCCCCCGGCAGCTCCCTTATCCTATAACCTCCGATCCAGGACCTGCACCTTACTTACAATACCACAATACAAAAAGAAAGTGGCTCAATCCTCATTTTCCTACAGAGCACCGCAATTATGGAATAACCTCCCAGACACCTACAAATCTTCCCCCAGTCTAAAGTCACTTAAGAGCTCCCTATTAACATACCTCAATACGGAATGCACCTGTCAACATGTAACATAGAGGCAACATAGATAGCTCAACTTTACTAACCCTGTGTATCTAGATATAACACAATTTTACTAACCCTGTGTTTGAGGATATAACTCAGCTCTTACTAACCCTGTGTATCTGGATATACCACAACTTTACTAACCCTGTGTATCTGGATATAACACAACTTTACTAACTCTGTGTATCTAGATATAACACAACTTTACTAACCTTGTGTATCTGGATATTACTCAGCTCCTACTAGCACTGTGTATCTGGATATAACTCAGCTCTTACTAACACTGTGTATCTGGATATAACTCAGCTCTTACTAACACTGTGTATCTGGATATAACTCAGCTCTTACTAACCCTGTGTATCTGGATATTACTCAGCTCCTACTAGCACTGTGTATCTGGATATAACTCAGCTCTTACTAACACTGTGTATCTGGATATAACTCAGCTCTTACTAACACTGTGTATCTGGATATAACTCAGCTCTTACTAGCACTGTGTATCTGGATATAACTCAGCTCCTACTAGCACTGTGTATTTGGATATAACTCAGCTCTTACTAACACTGTATATCTGGATATAACTCAGCTCTTACTAACACTGTGTATCTGGATATAACTCACCTCTTACTAGCACTGTGTATCTGGATACAACTAATCTCTTACTAATGCTGTGTATCTGGATATAACTCAGCTCTTACTAACCCTGTGTATCTGGATATTACTCAGCTCCTACTAGCACTGTGTATCTGGATATAACTCAGCTCTTACTAACACTGTGTATCTGGATATAACTCAGCTCTTACTAACACTGTGTATCTGGATATAACTCAGCTCTTACTAGCACTGTGTATCTGGATATAACTCAGCTCTTACTAACACTGTGTATCTGGATATAACTCAGCTCTTACTAACACTGTGTATCTGGATATAACTCAGCTCTTACTAGCACTGTGTATCTGGATATAACTCAGCTCCTACTAGCACTGTGTATCTGGATATAACTCAGCTCTTACTAACACTGTGTATCTGGATATAACTCAGCTCTTACTAGCACTGTGTATCTGGATATAACTCAGCTCCTACTAGCACTGTGTATCTGGATATAACTCAGCTCCTACTAGCACTGTGTATCTGGATATAACTCAGCTCTTACTAACACTGTATATCTGGATAAAACTCAGCTCTTACTAACACTGTGTATCTGGATATAACTCACCTCTTACTAACACTGTATATCTGGATATAACCAGGGATCAAGTCCTAAAAAAAGAAGTGTGGGAACTCACCAGGATTTCTGTCTCCCAATAAGCAATTATAACGTTGCACGTAACACAAACACACTCAGCTCTGATAAATTTATGTATAGATGTCAATAAGAAAGCAGATTGTACAACAAATGCTTATGCTGGCTATTGAATACGGAGATGTAGTGTATGCAGCTGCCCCTCAAACACACCTTCATAAACTTACTACATTGTATAACTCATTCTGCTGCTTTGTGCTACAATGTAACTACATGACCCACCATTGTGACATGTTAAAAGAGCTAAACTGGCCGTCGCTGGAATCTAGACGCATCTTTCACCTTTCAAACCTGGTGTTTAAGAGCTTTTCTGGGAAGCTACCACCCTACCTGAATAGACTGCTTCCCCCGGCAGCTCCCTTATCCTATAACCTCCGATCCAGGACCTGCACCTTACTTACAATACCACAATACAAAAAGAAAGTGGCTCAATCCTCATTTTCCTACAGAGCACCGCAATTATGGAATAACCTCCCAGACACCTACAAATCTTCCCCCAGTCTAAAGTCACTTAAGAGCTCCCTATTAACATACCTCAATACGGAATGCACCTGTCAACATGTAACATAGAGGCATATTTATTTTCTGTGTTAATCTCTATATTTGGGATTTTTAATATCTTGCATTTTATTACTTTGTATTTCTGTACCTACTGTAAAACTTCAATGCTCTTGAACCCAGGACATACTTGAAAATGAAAGAAATCTCAATGTATCCTTCCTGGTAAAATACTTTATAAATAAATATGAAATGAAGCAAAAATATATGATAAATCCTATATTTAGTGTGACTTAATAGAGAAATATGTGATTGAACACCTGACTACCAGCTTTATAGAGTATGGGACCAAAGGGAACTCCGTTCCCTCTGCAAAATTAGTGCAGGAACTCCGTTCCCACGCGTTCCCCCTCGACTTGACCCCTGGATATAACTCAGCTCTTACTAACACTGTGTATCTGGATATAACTCACCTCTTACTAGCACTGTGTATCTGGATACAACTAATCTCTTGCTAATGCTGTGTATCTGGATATAACTCAGCTCTTACTAACCCTGTGTATCTGGATATAACTCAGCTCTTACTAACCCTGTGTATTGGGATATAACTCAGCTCTTACTAACCCTGTGTATCAGGATACTACTGAATACATCACTAATCCATTCAACCAGTAAAATGGATTAGATCCCAAGCAGTCTGAGGGTTTAGTGTAAGTGAGACACTCCTGGCCTATTCTGAAGGATGTGGGGCAAATTGTAGCCCTGTACCAGTAGCCATCAATGAAAATGAAGGATAAATCTCACTTAACATACATGATAACACTCCTATTTATAGACTCAGAATACATTGTCCATCCTTTGGTCTCTGGGAACAACGGCTTTCAGGCACTCATATTCCGGCAAATGCGGCTCCATAATTAAGAAAGATCGGTGGTTGCCTAAAGTCTGATCAAAGAGGGGCCACATATGATGATATTCGTGTGGCATTTCAGCATGCACACGTCGTTGAGAGTACCTATATATCACACAAATATGCTCCTACATTAAGACACACCAATCTGCCAGAACGGCCATCTGAGTAGTCATTAGTCATGTTTTGTTTGGGCTACTTTCTGCATTTTTGTACAATAAAATTGCCTCACAGTTGAGGTTTTCCTAAGGCCTCATCAACTCTAGACCTGTCTCCGTACTCCTGGCATTGCTTATTGATCGTCAACTGGATGTCAAAAAAGATGTTTCAACCAGGAGTACGTGTACTGGCAAGCCTTTGTCCCATTGAGTATCTATGGAGCCGGGCACTCTCAATTGGTTGTAGCACCAAACAACTATCCTGCCCCTAATTGTGAGTGCTGCTTTTTCCTTTATGTGCTTATCTTGTGCATCCATTGTTCTCAATCAGATTGTCTTTGCCGGGTGAAATACATGAAATGAATGTCTTTTACAGGATGGGCGGAAGAGTTTTATTGAATGGTAAACATGTCAATAATTTCCCACGCATAATAATAATATCCAACGAACGCAGCACAGTATTAATTATGGATCTTCTAAATGTATCTTTGACTTGCCTGATGTATATCTTGTTTACTGAATCAAACACTTGACATTCATAAATTATTTTGCCATCAACCACTCCTTTAATTACTTCACTAAACGTTCTGTCCTCGTTGTTTTCTTCTAATCCCCCATACCTTATGTAAATCGTCCATATAACATATAATTAAGATGTAAATTCTTTATTTGTTGGAGCATACCTTTGGGTGTGTTTTCCAGGTTGATGACAGTTCATCACAAAGAAAGTCCGCTAATTAATATCGTTGACATTGCGTGAATAAATAACATTTAAGGATCCGCGGATAGAGCAACGTTTATAAAGTGCGATCATAATGATACGGTGCGCTTCCAATGTTCCATTTGTGGAAAATAATGTGGATTTTTTTTTATGGCCAGTGGCATTACTGACTCAGAAGATTTGCGGTATATAATTTCCCTATTTCAAAGTAAGTCATCTATTAATCACAGTGATATAATTTACTGAATAATTTATAAGCCTCTTCAGATATTGGCAATGTTCCTGCTTGTTAGATTTTTCCTCATGAGTGAGAATAAAATTAGTTTTATAAATGGGAGGTAACTCTACTAAACTTATAATTGGGATTCACCTCCGGTAATGCTACGTGGCCGGTTTAGATCTGTCACCTAAGACAGAACACTCCGGATATCAATCTTTTCTGCGCTTATGAAAAAAGGAAGCTTGTCAGAGTTGTGGAATATACACACATTAATGGTACACTCTATGCACCCTGACCACTTCAGCTTAATGAAGTGGTCATGGTTAGAGATGGGCATTCGTTTCGGAAAAATTCGGAATTCGGAACGAAATTTGATAATTCGTATTCGGAAGTACCTCCGAATAACGAATCGATACGATACGAAAACAAAACGATATGATATGAAACTAAATGAAATGGTATATAACAAATTTATTTTGTTTTACACTGAGTCATCATCATAAAAGAAAAATTTGAATAATTGATATCAACTATCGAATTTGAAATGAACTATCAAATGGATATCAACTATCAAATTCGATTCGATACGATACGAATCCGATACGATAGAAATTGAAATGAACTATCAAATGGATATCAACTATTGGATATCACCTATCAAATCTGAAATGAACTATCGAATTTGAAATGAACTATCAAATGGATATCAATTATCGAATTTGATACGATACGATTGAAATTGAAATTAACTATCAAATGGATATCAACTATCGAATTCGATTCGATGCAAATCCGATACGATACAATACAAATCAATCCGAAATGAAACAAAATACGAAATGAAACACGAAACGAAATTAGTTACAAAATTCCAAAAACAAAATTATTTAAAAACGTAATGAGACAAAACTAAACGAAATGAATGCACATCCCTAGTCAGGGTGCATGGAGCTCCCCCCCTTTCCTTCCCTCCAGCCCCATTGGCTTGTTCGACTTTTTTATAGCAGAGGTCTTCCTCTGCCCACAAAAATGTCACTTCGTAGTCAGGATTTTATTATTATTATTCTTTATATATAAAGCGCCAGAAAATTCCGCAGTACTGTACAATGGGGGAGCACAAACATGAGACATATATGATAAATAAGGAAAAGACAAACCTGCCCAAAGGATAGCTTGTCTAGGAAGTACAGCACTTTAACAAAGTGCTCGGCCAGACATCCCGTGAGCTTACAATCTAAGGAACGGGGGTAAGTGAAACAGATGGGAGCAGAGGGAAGGTGAAGCTGGTTGCTAGAAAGAAAGTAGGGATGATTACATGGGAAGGACCAGAGGGTTGGGCTGAGTAAAAGTAATTATAGAGAGAAGTGGACACAGCTGTAAGAGAGAGCTTAAATTATGGACCAGGCCTGGGTGGGCGGGTGAGTGGAACAGCAGAGTGGAGAATCTTGTGGTCTGTTGGTCAGTATATGCTGGAAGATAGAATGGAGATTTGCTAGGTGTGCTTTTAAGAAATCACACCGCAGGAGGGGGGAGGAGGAGGAGCAGGAAGAGGGGGAGGGTGAGAGGCAGAGGAGAAGACTAAGTAAAAAAGATTAAGTAAAAAAGAGGGAAAATTTAAACATGGAATCAGCCGGAAATTAATAAATTTAGAAATAAAATACAGTTGCAAGAATGGCGTTCTTTGGAGGCTAGCGTTGGACGACATTCTGAATCCTTGCTACCTTTAGGCTTGTTCTGGGGTGCAGAGTGGAGAATCTTGTGGTCTGTTGGTCAGTGTATGCTTTAGACTTGTTTTGGGGTGCAGAGTGGAGAATCTTTTGGTCTGTTGGTCAGTGTATGCTTTAGGCTTGTTCCGGGGGTGCAGAGGGAGGATTTTGAATATCCCACCTGCCGGGCACCACCTCAGGAACCAGTGATGTCAGGGTGATGTCAGCAAGCAGAGCATGCTATCTCCCAACAATTTGCAGCAGCAAGCACACCGGGAGGCAGCGTCTTAGGGCTATTGCTGCAAGCGTGCGCGAATTGCAGATACCATCATTCTGTACAAGTGTTGCATGAGATACACAATTTTGAAGCCCTGAAGAGGAGGAGCAGCCCAGCGCTGAGGGAGAAAACTTGAACATTTACAAGCAACTGAAAAAAATATATAAAATTAATAAATGTGCAGGTGCTGTCAGCATCATCTGCACAACTATTTAATGGGAAAGAAAAAGGGGGAGTGACACGGTTCCCGGATCCCACCATGCAGTCCTTAAAGCCCAACACTCCGCAGAGCCCAAAAGCTACAAACAGGGTAGCCGTAGAAGAATCCCTAACTGTCTGGTCCTTAGAATTGGCCAGGTATACTAGCTAGACAGAAAGGGTTAATCAAAGACAATGTCGTAATACAAAACCAGGTCAGCAACACGGGGGTAGTCAGATGAGCCAGAATCAGGAATACAGAGTATAGAATAATCAAATGGAATAGCCGGGTCAATATCAGTGCAGAAGTGTAGTACAAGAAAATAGTCTAGGGCAACGGAAGGCAGAATTGTCAGAAAACAAGCAGAGGTCAATAACAGGTTAAATCACGAGAGAATTCAGGTACAAGGAGCTCAGGTATGGATAACCACGATCTGGCACTGCTTAGAAGGAACTGTTGGTTTTTAAAAGACCTTCACCAGACCGCGCCCCCCTCTCAAACCGCACCTCATGCAGCCACCTCCCTGCCTCTTTCAATTTAAACCGTGTGTTGGTGATCGAGCAGCATCAGACATGCTGCCCTCAAGCACACCGGAAAGGCTGGAAGCCCCCAACGTTACAGGGAGGTCATGTTTACATAGAGTGTTCCTTTAATGTATCTATCTATCTTAACCAAAGGCAACAAGATATAATGCTACATTTCATAACACTCTAAAAACGCCTGGAGGTTTTTATTAGGAGACAAACATTTCTTTGAATTCACTCTTGTTGTGCTTTTTTGTATCTCTGGAAACAGTTCCAAAACACTTCTGGATTATAGTACTGCTTTAGCTATAGTTCTCGGTTAGCATGGACATCTCCGTGATAGTGATTTAGTATTCACTGTTCTATGGTTTTTGCCTTTAGCTGAAAAAAAATAATGGAGCACCTGGACAGGATGTGAAAATCTGAATCTGATCTGCCCCTCCCAAACTGATTAAAAGTTAAAATTTGAGTCACATATCAATGCGTGATTTCTCACTGACGACGGGCGTATTTAATTCCCATTACCGTTCCTTTTCCAAACCATTTTGTGCCCTTGTGCATTATTTACCTACATCCAACACCCACAATGGAAATATCAGTATAAAGGTATAACAAAATGAAAATGAACGGTAAAAATGATCCATTGGTATTGTAGAATGCCAGACTGTGAATTCAGCAGGTGATGACTTGGTTTTGTCAAAGAGTTCATACATGTATTTGTCTCTCAGCCGTCACTTTCACACACAATTGCACTAGAACCTGTCCATTAAATGTACAACAGAGCCTGAGTGTAATGCCTAATGTTCCACTATATATACAGTGTAGCTTTTATTAAAAAGGCTTGTTTAGACAGGGAATATGTAAATACATTGTATTCTTTTCACCAACAAAAGAAAGGCATTTTTATTGTATACATTTTTCCCCACTTCCCTCAACAGTGCACCTGGCAATTGTAAAGAGAGTGCTTAGAGAAGAACAACAATTATGGTGTCAGTGTGAGGCCAAGGTACTTCTTCTCCCGTGTTTATTTTCTCAATTTTCTCATAAACACACACATATATATATATCTTATTCTTTGTATGTCAAAATTAATTATCTATCTATCTATGAATATTGTAAGACATGTCACTTTTTTAATTAGAATAATTAGTGCAACCATTTATTTATTTATTTATAAAGTATTTTACCAGGAAGGATACATTGAGATTTCTTCGTTTTCAAGTATGTCCTGGGTTCAACAACATTGAGTGGTTACAGAAATACAAAATAGTAAAATGCAAGATATTAACACAAAACAAATATACAGATTAACAGAAAAATAAATAAAACAGTAACAGTGTTGAGGAATACAGCCCTAACTCTTAAAACAAATATCCATGTGATACCACCCTCAGAGTGGAGCGTGATAGTAAACTTATACAGAGTGAGTGGTTTCCTGCGGAGTCAGGCAAAGCACCACCTCTTTAATCACTCTGTATTCAAAATGACCTCTCTTCAAAAGGACATGGATGGTCGTCCAACAATCAACATGTATTTGGAGTCAGAGAAAAAAAAACAGCAATAAAAAACATTGTGCAACATATATATATATAAAATACAAAATACACGAGAGGGGCAGCACTCAACCTTAACTACGCTTTCAGTACGGGTGCATCTCAAGACAACATGATATACAGTACAACAAAACAAGAGGAGAGCACACCAACATATTATTCAAACAACACAAAAGAAACCACAACAGCAGCTAAATTCATTTAAACAGAGATTTTCCAGATTTAACCCTTTAAATGCTTACAAAACACTTCTTAACCCCTTCAAAAACACTGTAGTTCTTAACCCTTGAAAAAAATCAATACTGAGCTCTGTTGAACAATGGTGGAAGTTTAGTTTGCAATGGATGGCCAGGAATTGCAACAGCCTGCCGACAGCGACAATGTATTCCACCATTGTTCAACAGAGCTCAGTATTGAATTTTTTCAAGGGTTAAGAACTACAGTGTTTTTGAAGGGGTTAAGAAATGTTTGTAAGCATTTAAAGGGTTAAATCTGGAAAATCTCTGTTTAAATGAATTTAGCTGCTGTTGTGGTTTCTTTTGTGTTGTTTGAATAATATGTTTGGTGTGCTCTCTTGTTTTGTTATATATATATATATATATATATATAATATATATATATAAAAAAAACAATTACAAATGTGTCCTGGACTCACGGTTTACAAGTCCTTCACTTGGTACTGCAGCATAAGCCTGTTTCCCATATAAATCCACGAAGATGCCAGGACTCCAAGGTTTTTGTTCAGAAAGGTATACATTTACAAATCCATATTTTAATCTTGGTTTAATAAATGTATACTTTTTTTGCAGAAAAACTTGGAGTGCTGGCATTTTCATATATATATGATCATACTTTGTGAACTGAATCCCCATCATTTATTACCTCAGTCAGGTTTTTTTTGAACATTTTTTAAAACTTTGTTTTTTTGCCCCAGAAAATGATGGAAGAAGGTGGTCAATGATATGGAGTGCTCTTTCTTGTTGTTTTGTGTTTAATGTCTTAGATTAGGCTTGTGCACCGATTTTTTTTTCCGTTCAATTCGATTTTTCGGATTTTTAAACTTTTCGATTCGGCTCGTTTCGACCGATTTCTGTTTCGATTCGGTTCGGCTCGACTCGTTTTTCGTGTACATGTTTTTTCGGAATTTCGACCATTTTTCGTATTTTCGTGTCACCTAGCTCGGTTTTTGTGTCGACTTTTCGTATTTTCGGAAATTTTCGTTTTTCGGAATTGTAAATGGTTTCGGAATATCGACCATTTTTCGTATTTTCGTGTCACTTAGCTCGTTTTTGTATCGACTTTTCGTATTTTCGAAAATTTTCGTTTTTTCGGAACGTCTGTCTGTTCTCCTCGTTTCAAAGCAATACATTTCGATTTGACACATTTCAAGTCCATTCGAAAATTCCGAAAATATTTCGTTTCAGCTCGGAAAACTTTTCGGATCTGACATTTTCAGATCTAAAAATTTTCGGAAAATCGGCCGCATCCGAAAACACGAATCGGGAAATTTCGTGAAAATTCCGAAATTCCGAAACCCGAAACGCACATCCCTATCTTAGATGAGCCCGCTTAGTTTTGAGGTTGAATGCAACCTTCTGCTGTTTTGTATATTATATATAGGGAGCTGACAACTCTCATTGTGTGCACCCCTCCCTGTTCACTGGTGCTCCACCATGACAGCCTATAAAGGCCTCGAGCTGCCGGGGAGCTCCAGGGTGAGTTGATCCTGTAAGTGCAGATTCGGTCAAGTTAGATAGCACCTGTCAAAGATGGGGTACATTGGCGACTGTGACAGGCTTAAGCAAATTATGATCATACTTTGTGAACTGAATCCCCATCATTTTATCTCAGTCAGGTTTTTTTTTTAACATTTTTTAAAACTGTGTTTTTTTGCCCCAGAAAATGATGGAAAAAAGTGGTCAATAATATGGAGTGCTCTTTCTTGGGGTTTTGTATATATATATATATAAGTGAGTTTTTATATAGCTTTGCCTGATTGGTTTTACATATGCTGCACACTATTTTTTATTATGTTTTTTTCCTATGACACTCCAAATATATGGTGATTGTTGCACAACCATTCATATAAGTTTAATATCACGCTCCACTCCGAGGGAGGATTAACCTAAATAATTATAAGAGTGTAATAATGTGTTATTATTACTATTATTTTATTTCTTAAACGCCAACACATTCCGCAGCGCAGTACAAAGGTGCAATAGGTAAAGACAAGACAATTCTATAATACACTTAAGGCTCTATTACGATCCCCGCGCTAAACCGGGGGCGGTAGGGGGAAAAAACTGCGCCTGCGGTATTCCCCTACCGCCCCTGGTTTAACAGGGGATTACAGTGCAGGCGCAAAAAAATGCTGCCTGCATTGTAGCGCCCGTTTAAAATCAGGATGCTCGCGGCAGCGCTGAGTGCAGCCGCGAGCATCCACTCTCTGGAGTCAATAGGACTCCATTGAGTTCCTCTCTGCCGGCCACGTGACCGGCCGGATCTCGTATCGCGAGATCCGGCCGGTCGGCGTAGGGATACGCAGGGAGAGACAGGGGGGACTTTTTTGCCCTGTCTTTCCCTGCTCCCGCCGGCTGGAGGAGGCGACCGGAGCCGCGGTCCTCGCCGCGGGACAGAGGGTGAATATATTATTTTTTTTTTCAAGCTGGTGTTAACGGATTCTGCGCCAGCGGAATCCGTTAACACCAGGTCCCGGCTCTGGTTAACTTTTTGTTGACCAGAGCCAGGCGTTAATCAGCGCAAGGACATTGTAATCCAGCGCTGATTAACACTTTGCGCTCCCCATGTTAAGCATAGGGAGCGCAAAGTGCAGTAACCTCGCGCAGAGCAGCGCAAGGTACCAAACGCAAACAGGTTTTTTAACCCGTTTGCGTTCGGATTGTAATATGCGACAAATACCGCAGCTAACGGTGGCGCTCACGCAGGTAAGCGCTACCGTTAGCGTGAAGATCGTAATAGGGGCCTTAAAAGGCAAGTCAATATTCCACCAATAGATAAAGGAGGAATTGAGGGTGTTATGGTTTATTTGTGTCTTACGGTTAATTTGTGTGTTATAGTTCATTTGTGACGCCAATAGTGAGTGTAAAATACTCTTTAAAACGTGTTATTCTGTACTGGTACTAACTATTAAAACGCTGAGCGCAAAAAAAAATGTAAGAGATGTATCACGAAGTCTTAAAGCAGCCATAAATATTTTGAGAAGGTCAGTTGGTTAATAAGACAATTATTAAAGCAAGACATGAGTTTAAGCTCATTTTGGGAGCCTGAGGCCTTTTATCTTCACCACACAGTTACATAACCGCTTCTTGGGTCCAGCTGGAAATTTTGCTGAAACGACTCTCTTCCAACGAATTCTGTTGAAAAATACAGATAACTATCAGGGTTATTCAAAGAGATCCGATTGGCTGTCGAAAGGGAACCGAATGCTGAAAATCAGCGTTCGGTTACCTTTCTTGGCCATTCGGCTATTCAGAGAGCAGGCAGTTCGCCAGATCCTGGCGAATTGCCTGCACATAGGGTGCCTGTTCGGTGCCTGTTCGAGGGCAGTGAAATCCCCATAGAGAAGCAATGCTTCAGCTATTCAGAGAACACAAACCAGCAGTGAAAAGTTGGCGAATTGCCCTGCCATTCGGTGGTTTAATTCGACAGGTTTATTCAGGCGAATCCCATAGGCTTCAATGTTAAAAATATTCCCGTTTTAATCCAATATCCAATAAACCGTTTATTATTTTATTCTGCAGAAAAAAGTCTCTTTATTTATAGATTTTGTAGAATATTTTAAGCATTTTTTTTTATTTATTTTTTTAACTTTACTTCTTTTTTCTGTAACCGCCCTTTTTATTATCATTCATTGGATCTTATATGTAAATTTCAGACATTTTCTCTCAGTAGTTTCTTTGCAAACACCGTTTCACTTTTCAATCATTCAAGCAAACAGTTTTTTTAAGTTATTCACTCCTTTCGTCTGCGGTGTTGGCTTTTTCCAGCGGTTGCGCTGCGCGTGATCAGCTCCTGCTCGGTTTTTCCAGCATTTTCGGCGGGCTTAATCCAGATGTTTTTGCGGGTTTTCGGCGTGCATTCGCCAGGTTTTGCATTGAGTTTTCGGCGTTTTTGCGGTGACTTTTCCCTGCAATTCGGGGACCCTGTGGTGCTTGCTGAATACACCGCAGGGTCGCTGAAATGGGATCGGCAAAACAAACAGAATTGAAGAGAACGAAAAGTCACCGAACGTGCGGCGACTTTTCGATTCTCTTTGAATAACCCTAAAAGTGTGTTACATGGTGGGAGAAAAAGGGCAGGATAGTGGAAGTCACATGTGTGATCCTGCCCAGGTGGCAACATTACATAGATGGCGTTTGCAATGAGGTTTTTCCAGGTGACAATAATTCTTGGTTGCCCTAATGAGCAGAAAATGGTCCAGATGGCAAATCACCCTGTTCAGTATAATGAGGCATCAGCATGCTGTAGGGATGTGCATTTCGGGTTTCGGAATTTCGGAATTTTCACGAAATTTCCCGATTCGTGCATTCGGATTCGGCCGATATTCCGAAAATTTTCAGATCTGAAAACAGCAGATCCGAAAAAATTTACGAAACGAAACGAAAATTTGTTCGGAATTTTCGAGTGGACTAGAAATGTGTAAAATCGAAAATCATTTTCGTTCCATTCGTAATTTCGGCTCCATTCCTGATTTTGGTTCCATTTCAGTAATTTCGGACAATGTATTTTTTGGTTATATCGCTGATTCTGTAATTTTGTATCATTCCCATCTCAATGTATCCTTCTTGTAAAACCAGAGAAATCTCAATGTATCCTTCTTGTAAAACATGAGAAATCTCAATGTATCCTTCCCGGGAAACCAGAGAAATCTCAATGTATCCTTCTTGTAAAACATGAGAAATCTCAATGTATCCTTCTTGTAAAACATGAGAAATCTCAATGTATCCTTCCCGGGAAACCAGAGAAATCTCAATGTATCCTTCTTGTAAAACATGAGAAATCTCAATGGCAAAATTATCGTATCGACATAATTATCGTATCGACAGAAATATCGGATCCGAAAAACCATTAGTTTACGTCAAAACGAATAGACACTTTGAAACGAGGAGAACAGACGTTCCGAAAAATACGAAAATTTCCGAAATTACAGAAAAAAAGTCGATACGAAAAACTAAACGAAAACTAAACAAACCGAAACGGAAATCGGCCGAAGCGAGCCGAAATGAAACTTTACAAAATACGAACGAACCGAACCGAATCGAATCGAAAAAAAAATCGGTGCACAAGTCTAGCATGCTGGCTGTCACTATAAGGGTTATTCAAAAATCACCGAAATTCCAGTGAAATTTCGGTGCTTTCTCATTCGGCGCACTTCGGTGCACTTCGGCGATTCCATTTCGCCGACCCTGGGATGAATTCACTATCCCCAAAATGCTGAGATTATGGAGCCACCGAGCGCCGCTGAAGAAAGCTGAACTGCAGAAAAGAAAAGCCCGGAACTCAGGTATTCTTCTAAAAGGTGTTTAAGTCAATAAAAATGCATTAAAAAGTACGTAAATAATGAAAAAGGTCCTATTAAAAAGGTCCGTTACAGAATAAAAAAAAAAAACGCCTTTAGAAAAAATTGGGAATCTAACACTTTGTCTAAAAAATACAACGAATTTTCCAACAAAAAAAATTAAAACGACGGATTGCTGAAAATAAAAAGAATAAACGGTTGGATCAAAAAAAATGGAAATGGTATTATTGTTTTACATTGAATCATGTGGGATTCGCCTGTGTTTAAACCTGTCGAACTGAATCACCAAAAATCAGGACATTTTGCCAAAATTTCGATGCAGTTCGGCATTCTGTGAAAAGATTAACCAGTACTTCTCTATGGGACAATTTCTTGGCTGCCAAAGGTCACCCTAATGCAGGAATCTGCAGCAAACCGCACCCTATTTCACTGTCAGTTGGTCAGTATTTGAACTGACAGCTTTCTGAATAGACGAACTGCCCTGAAATTGCACAGTATGAGGAAATTCGCCGTTCGGTGTAATTCGGTGGCAAGTTCGTTGATTATTGAATAACCCCTTATATCTTTCGGCAAGAGGGCAAGGAGAGAACTACAAGAACATGACAACATATTATATCATAACAAGGTTATTCAAAGCGAGTCGAATGGCCCCGAAATTGCACCGAACAGTGTATTTCCCCGTATGGTGCAATATTGGGGCCTTTAAGTTATTCAAAACCAGGCAATTCGCCAAACTTTTGCAAATTGCCAGCGAGATCTTCGGCAGCAGTGAAATCCCCCATAGAGAAGCAAGGGTTAATCTATTCACAGACACCGAACTGCACCGAAATGTCAGTGAAATGCCCTGATGTTCAGTGGTTTCATTCAGCAGGTTTAATCAGGCGAATCCCATATGTTTCAATGTACAAAAGAAATCCTGTTTTTATTCAATATCTTTTAAGCCATTTATTCTTTTAATTTGCAGCAAACATTATCTTTATTTACTTGCTTTTAGGCTTTTTCAGGTATTTTTTGGTATTTTGTTCGGCAAATTTTTTCTACAGATCTTTTTTAAATAGCGTTTTTTTCCCCCTATAACAGACCTTTTAATTACTATTCATAGGACCTTATATGTTAATTCCAGACATTTTCGCCCAGTAGTTTTTTTCCAAACGTTGTTTCAAATTTTAAAAGTTGCAGTCATCCCCCGTTCGTCTGCTTATCGGCTTTTTCCGGCGGTTGGTTGGAGCTGTGTTTGGCAGATCGTTGGCTTTTTTCAGACGCATTTGGCGGGTTTTCGGCGGCTTATCGGATCGGATCTGATAATTTCGCCGTTTTTTAGGCAGTTTTTATTTTTAATTCGGCGGATTTTCCTTGCACAACAGGGACCCTGCGGTGAATGCCAAATTCACCGCATGGTTGGGGAATTAGATTTCCTGAAGTGCGGGAAACAAAAGAATACTGAATAACCACTAAAGTGATTGATTATGTTAGCTGACACGTGGCATCTGGACGATACATCCTGCAAGTCATTGGTGTTCAGTCCAGAAGATCAGTGCCATCAGTGCCCATCCAGTTGGTACCTGGGTCAACAATATATATCGTACATACGTTTGTGTCTGTGCAAACTGCAGGAATTAATTCTTCGACTCGTTCTATTTTAATTTCTTTTCTAATTTCTATTCTTTACAATAACACAGTTGCAACAATACACACAATTTAGTGATACACATGCGCGGCAATTCCGTTTCTTATTCTTAGTGTGTGTGATTTACGGTTACAGCTCTGCAGTTAAGTAAACAGCGGGCTCTTAGTGTGACTTTTAGCGCTCAGAACTATCTATTTGTTTTAACGTGTTCCAGAAGCAAATGTAGCAAACCCAACTATGTGATGACATAATGTGATTTCATGGCCATCCATCTCTTGTTCATTGAGCTGATTCAATCAAAACGTCAGTGATCCATTTCTAAAAATGTACAGACACACAGAACGTGACGGAACTAAGTTCCATTCATCCATCACTGGTCCGAGGTTCTCGCAGTAACATGTTTTGGAATGAATGCGGCGGCAAATTTATTATTAATGTTTATCAGTTCAAATTGCTGTTCTCTCCGTGATTGATTACGATTGGTTATTACGGATGAGTCAGTGGATCAGCACCAGTAGCAGAAATTAGGAGGTGTCAGTGTAAAACATGTTATAGTGATACATGTCAACCGACGGCAAAACTAAAAACGTTCCGTAAAGTATCATAACCCTGTCAGGAAAGAATGATCGTATTAAGTTAAAAATACAATAATAGTCAACATTATTGTTATAAACTGGAAAACTATCATCATATTTCACATATTGTTACTTCTTGCCTATTATTGTTAATGCGCACATTCTGTCTTCAGGGTTCTCCAGGCTCGTGATCCATGAGAAACCCATCTTTAACCCCTTCACTGCTGACGACGTGTGGGACACATCCTCAGTTACTCCTGCTGTATGCTGAGGAGGACGTGTCCCACACGTCATCAGCTTTGCGGGACCCCCGGCGGAGATACTCACCTCTCTGTCCGGGGTCCCGCGGCATTCTGACTTCAGCGTCCTCGGACACTGAAGTCAAGCTCCTCCCGACGTAAATGACGTCATCACGTCATGCGCGATGACGTCATTTCCAGGCGACCCCCGGCAATGCCGGGAGATCGCCTGGAAGGGAGGGGAGGGATCCGTTCGGATCCCTCTCCCTCCCGATCGGGAGGTCCCACAAAAAAAAGCCAGGCACCGCTTAACAGGGGAGAGTCTCCCATCTTGGATGGCGGCTCCACCCCGGGTCCCCCCTCACTGCCTGACGTCCTCACGCATAGCGTGATGACGTCAGATAGCCGGGGAACCCCTAGCTGCCCGGAATCCCCTGGTGGAGATAGGGGGTTCATTTGAAAAATCACATAATTCCCCCCAAAAAATTCCCCATTTCTAATTTTTGTACAAGCGCACCCCATAGAAAATATAACCGCAAATGTTCATGTGATGAAAGGTGAAAAAAAACCACTCTACGCGCTGCAGATGATTAAAAATTCAAGTTTTATTGCACTTTTTGTTATAATATACAGCCAGAACATGATGTATACATATAATAATGATGTATTATGAATCTGCTGAGTCTGCCGGAAAGAACGATATACAGTTGTGTTCAAAATTATTCAACCCCCAATGCTGTAAAGGGTTTTAGGGATTTTAGTGTACATTTGTAATTGTATTCAGAATGAAATCCTACAAGGACTTTTTATAGAACCATATGCAACTAAAATGACATCAATTGGTTTTGTAATACAGTAGTAAATGTTTCTTTTGTGAATTCTTCATTGACACAATTATTCAACCCCTTAAAGACTACCACTCTGACGAACAGAGGTTCATTCAAGTGTTTTCAATCAGGTATTGAAAACACCTGTGGATGTCACGGAGCAGCAATAAAGCATAATAAGCACCAATTAGGCAGCTTTAAAATGACTGTGATACTCAGCTCCTTCTAGACATTTACTGGTGTGGTTACAAACATGGTGAAGTCAAGAGAATGGTCCAGGAAGACAAGAGAAGAGGTGATTTACTCTTCACAGGAAGGGCAATGGCTATAAGAAGATTGCAAAGATGTTAAACATACCAAGAGAGACCATAGGAAGCATCATTCGCAAATTCAAGGCAAAGGGCACTGTTGAAACGCTACCTGGTCGTGGCAGAAAGAAGATGCTGACTTCGACTGCTGTGCGCTACCTGAAGCGTAGAGTGGAGAAAAGTCCCCGTGTGACTGCTGAGGAACTGAGAAAAGATTTGTCAGATGTGGGTACTGAAGTTTCAGCTCAGACAATACGGCGCACACTGCATAATGAAGGCCTCCATGCCAGAACTCCCAGGCGCACCCCCTTACTGTCTCCAAAGAATAAGAAGAGTCGACTGCAGTATGCCAAAAGTCATGTGGACAAACCACAGAAGTTTTGGGATAGTGTTCTGTGGACTGATGAAACAAAATTAGAACTGTTTGGGCCCATGGATCAACGCTATGTTTGGAGGAGGAAGAACAAAGCCTATGAAGAAAAGAACACCTTGCCTACTGTGAAGCATGGCGGGGAGTCAATCATGCTTTGGGGCTGTTTTGCTTCTGCAGGTACAGGGAAGCTTCAGCGTGTGCAAGGTACCATGAATTCTCTTCAGTACCAGGAGATATTGGATGACAATGTGATGCAGTCCGTCACAAACCTGAGGCTTGGGAGACGTTGGACCTTTCAACAGGACAATGATCCCAAGCATACCTC
Source organism: Leptobrachium leishanense (assembly GCA_009667805.1). NCBI lineage: Eukaryota > Metazoa > Chordata > Amphibia > Anura > Megophryidae > Leptobrachium > Leptobrachium leishanense. Next base: position 157,119,674 of record CM019070.1, on the reverse strand, counting down.
CAAGTCCACTAGAGCATGGTTGCAGATTAAAGGCTGGAACATTTTGGAGTGGCCATCGCAGTCACCTGACTTAAATCCGATTGAGAACCTCTGGTGGGACTTAAAGAAAGCAGTTGCAGTGCGCAAGCCTAAGAATGTGACTGAACTGGAGGCTTTTGCCCATGACGAATGGGCGAAGATACCCGTAGATCGCTGCAAGACACTTGTGTCAAGCTATGCTTCACGTTTAAAAGCTGTTATAACTGTAAAAGGATGTTGTACTAAGTACTAAGATTGAATGTCACTTGGGGGTTGAATAAAACTGATAATGATGTGAGCACAGAAAAGACATTTGTGGTTATTTCATTATAAATGTTATGTTATATTTGTCTGACCTACACGTGCCTCTTTGATTTAATTGTAAGCAAGATGACTGAATGATCAAAATCAATGTCAAACTGGCCAAAACACTCAATTTCAGTGGGGGTTGAATAATTTTGAACACGACTGTATGTCTGGGTCGTATGATAAAATGTGGCGTCAAATCGCGTTTAAACATGATGAGCGAAAGCGGTAAAAATTAGCTCAGCACACAGCGGTGAAATGCCTCAGCAGTGAAAGGGTTAAGTCCTCTTTGGTCTGAAGTGTCACTTATCAAATCATAAACCATGCACATGTCTGAATGGCTAAAACCAGATATGAGTGTGTGCGTATATTACATATATATATATACACAGCTTGGCCAAAATAAAAGTCACACGCTGCAATATTTGGTCGTCTCGCCTTTTGCTGTAATTGTGTCACGCATTCGCCGCGGCGTCGTATCGATAAGCTCATGCAATGTCGCAGCATTTATTCGTGTCCAGAGTGTCATTAATTTGTGGCCAAGATCTTGTATTGATGATGGGAGAGTCGCGGCACTGTGTAAAGTCTTCTCCAGCACATTATCCCATAGATTCTCAATGGGTTAAGGTCTGGACTGTGCGGTGGCCAATCCATGTGTGAAAATGATGTCTCATGTTCCCTGAACCACTCTTGCACAATGTGAGCCTGATGAATCCTGGCATTGCCATCTTGGAATATGCCCGCTGTGCCATCAGGGGAGGAAAAAAACCATTGATGGCAAAACCTGTTCTTTCAGTATATTCAGGGAGTCACATGACCTCATTTTTTTGGCACATAATGTTGCTGAATCTAGATCTGACCAACTGAAGCCACCCCAGATCTTCACAGGCCTGTAGAGCAGGCGGTTACTTTTCTGGTCAGGTATTTGCATATTGTTGTATTTTTTATTTTATTTTTTGTTTTTGATTTGTTTTAAGATGCTAATGACCCACTTAAATTTGATCCCCCCTCTGATCTCCCTTAACCACTTCCATGCGGAGAACGCGCTCAGCGCGTCCTCCACATGGCTCCTGCTGTGCAGAGGACGCGCTGAGCGCGTCCTCACTTTGGGGTCAGCGTTCGGCCGGGTTCCGGCCGATCGCTGGCCCCCCCGGTGCGGGCTGACATCCTCGATGTCAGCCCAGCATCCGGAACAGCCGCCGATGAAACTAGGTGTCATCGCGGCAGCGCGATGACACCTAATTCAGGCGCCCCCCTGCATGTGCGGAGGAGGCGCCTGAAAGGGAGGGGGGAGGTCCTTCGGACCTCTCTCCTCCCGATCGGCGGCGTTGCGGGGGTTAACCCAGGCACCATTTGGAAGGGCACAGCCTGCCCTTCCAAATGGTACCTGGCATTAACCCCTGGGGAGCTGGATCACGAATCGGCGCTGAAAACCGCCGGTTCGTGATCCTTTCCCGGAGCTGGCCGACATCTTGGATGTCGGCCAAGCCTCCGGGAACTCCCCCTGAGGACTGGCGTCATCGTGCATAGCACGATGACGTCAGTCCTGGAGTTAACCCCTAACTGCCACCAATGGTGGAGATAGGGAGTTCCAATGAACTCCCTATCTCCCGATCCGTGGCAGCTAGGGGTTAAAGTTTGGTATGGTTGGATCGGCCAGAGCATGGCCGTTCCAACGATACCAAACACTACTGTGAAAAAGTTTTTTTAAAAAAATAAAAATTAAAAATAAAAATAAAAATATATTTTAAAAAAATTATAAAAAAAAAATAAACATTTTGTTTTTTCTTTTTTTTGGTTCGTTAATGCAGCAATATTGTTCCCATTTCAATTATAATGTGAACAATGATGCTGCACTAACGATTTTTGTATGCGGTGCGTTTGTTAAAAATCGTGTAATTTTCCCCAAAACAAAATGTAACGAGACCCCATCTCTAATTTTTTTAACAAGCGCACCCCATACAAAATATAACCGCAATTGCTCGCATGTTAAAATGTGAAAAAAAAACACTTTACACATTGTAAATTATTGAAAATACATATTTTATTGCATTTTTTGTTATAATATACAGACATGACATAACGTATACATATAATAATGACATATTATGAATCTGCCGAGTCTGACGGAAAGAACGATATATAATATGTCTGGGTCATATACTAAAATAAGCCTTCAAAACACGTTTAAACATGATGAGCAAAACCGGTAAAAATGACCTCAGCACAGAGGTGTGAAAAGCCTCAGCAGCGAAAGGGTTAATCTATCCCTCAATGGAACCCATCTCCAACTTTTGCCCTCCAAAATCCAAACCCTACCCATCACGTGCCCCATGTGTAACTTTTCAAAGATGTTCTCATAGAGTATTAAGGACAATATTGCCTTATTTCAAGGTGTGAGTTTGCATTCAATACAGGCCTTTTTTTTGCACAAAATATTTTTAGATTGGAAGGGTTATTAAAAAAAAACATAGGAAGTCTCCTACTGGGTTATTCAGAGAGAGGTAAAAACCAGGAGAAATGAAAATTCTAGGTCAAAATAGCCAAACCGGAAAAATTCTCCCACTTTCCAAATCGGCTATTTTGATTTAGAATTTTCACTTCTCCAGTCATTCTCCTGGTTTTCACCTCTCTCTGAATAACCCTGTTTGTCTCCTAATAGGTGCTTAAATAAATAAAAATGTAGTAAAAAAGTATCTAAGTAACAAAAAAGGTCCTCTAAAAAAATAAAGAGGTTTGTTAAAAAAATAAAAAAGTATTTTAAAAGAAACAAAAATGTTTTTTTTAATTCAAAAGGTCTTTTAAAAAAAAATCGATCGTAAAAAAAAAACTAATAAATGGTCCTTAAATTTTTTTTTAAAGGATATTAGTTTTTTTAAAAAAAAAATTAAAACCTATTGGATTCGCCTGTTTAACCCTTTCGCTGCTGAGGCTTTTCCCACCTCTGCGCTGAGCTCATTTTTACCGGTTTCGCTCATCATGTTTAAACGCGTTTTGAAGCCTTATTTTAATATATGACCCAGACATATTATATATCGTTCTTTCCGGCAGACTGTGCAGATTCATAATATGTAATTATTATATGTATACGTTATGTCAATTCATTCGAATTTTCAATAATTTACAATGTGTAAAGTGTTTTTTTTCACATTTTAAAATGCGATCGTTTGCGGTTATATTTTCTATGGGGTGCGCTTGTTAAAAAAATTAGAAATGAGGAATCGTTACTTTTTTTGGGGAAAATTCGTGTTTTTTAGCAAACGCCCCCCGATAGAAAAAATCGTTAGTGCAGCATCATTGTTCACATTATAATTGAAATGGGAACAATATTGTTGCACTAATGTACTTTTTACATGGACATGTTTGGTATCATTGGAAAGGCCACGCTCTGGCCGTTCCAATGATAGTAAACATTAACCCCTAGCTGTCACGGATCGGGAGATAGGGGGTTCATTGGCACCCCCTATCTCCACTATAGGTGGCAGCAAGGGGTTAATTTAAAAACTGGCGCCATCGCGCTCTGCGCGATGACGCCAGTCATTAGGGGGATATCCCGGAAGCTTGGCCGACATCCAAGATGTCGTCCAGCTCCGGGAGGGGACCGCGATACGGCGCATGTTGGCGCCATATCGCGATCCAGCCCCCTAGGGGTTAAAGACAGCCGCCGCTTGGAAGGGCAGGCTGTGCCCTTCCAGGTGGTGCCTGCCTTTAATCGCTGGCCCGCACGGATGGGGAGGGGGAGAGGTCCTCCCCCCCTCCCCTTCAGGCACCTTCCCTGCAATGGCGGGGGGGGGTGCCTGAAATAGACGTCATCGCGCATGCGTGATGACGCTTATCGTGCCCGCCGGGGTCCCAGAGGTTGGGCTGACATCGATGATGTCAGCCCGCACCGGGGGGCCGAGCGATCAGCCGGAATACCGGCTGATCGCGGGCTGCAAAGGGAGGAGGCGCTCAGCTGAGCGCGTCCACCGCATTGAAGTGGTTAAAAGGTGTTTTCAAAAAAAGTACTGTATGAAGATGCCTGGAAATAATATATAAGGTCCTGTGAATAATAATAAAAAGGTCTGTTACAGAGATAAAAAAAAACGCCATTTTTAAAAAGAATTCATCTAGAAAAAAAATCCCAAAAAATGCCTTAAAAAATAAATAAGTAAAGAGACTTTTTGCTGCAAATGAAGAAAAAAAACGGTTGAAGAAATATTTATTAAAAACCGGGAATTTGTTTTTACATTGAAAACTATGGGATTCGCCTGATTAGACTTGTGACCGAAACCACCAAAAATCAGGAAATTTCACTGACATTTCGGTGCTGTTCGGTGTCTCTGAATAAATTAACCATTACTTCTCTACGGGGATTTCACTGCCACCGATGATCACCGTATTTTGCTGGCAAATTGCCGATATTTGACGAAATGCCAGCTTTTTGAAAAGCCGAATGGCCACAAAATTGAACTATACGGGGAAATGCACTGCTCAGTGCAATTTCGTAGCCAAAACCAGAAATATAAAATTGTTTTTTTTTAGCTCCTGTTTCCATTTTCTGGATTTTTCCCATGATGCAACATTTAGCAAGATCTTTGCAAAAGTTTTACTTTGTGGCTGTACTTTATCTTATACAGTATTTAACAGTTTACTCTTGTCTAGTAGTGAAGCACCACAAAACACGTTCCCCCACCACCTTAAAATCCTTCAACTGTATCCATATAAGTATCCAGAACTTTCTCACAAACTATGGCTCATATAAAGAAAATAAAAAGGAGAAAAACAAAAAAGAGAGCAGTCGAAGCTTGTTAGAAAGTTCTGGCTACATATAGAATTTTACTTATACCTTCACGAGCAATTTGCTCTGTACCAGGTTCAATTTTGTATTTTGGTATTTAAACACATCACAGAAATCAGGTAATTTTGCCGCACTTTAGGTGCAATTGGGCTTTTTGTGAATAGACGAATCAATAGCTCTCCATGGAACAATTTCGGTGCCACCGAAGCGGACTGAATTGCAAGGAAATGCACCGTCTTTCACTGCCAATTCGCCTGTATTTGGCGAATTTACAGCTTAGGCTAGGGTCAAACTAACGCATTTTTAACGTGCGTTTAGGCGCACTTAATCACGGCCGCAGTAGCAGCAAATGACGGGCAATGACGGCCAATATACTAAGTACGGCCGCACGAAAGTCCGGCTGCGCAACGCAAGGGGAAAATTAACGCATTTTTTCAAGAACGCTGAACCGCTAGTACTGACGTACAGAGTGTGCTGCGTCCGCTAGCGGCGTGTGTGCGTGATTAGGAGACGTCAGACGCTGCTAATGTCCGGCCAACATAACGTCCAGATGCAAAAAGTGTTTTATTGACGTTTCTTAAAAAATCACGCACGAAAATGCGCATCTTATGACGGTTTTCGCGCTTTCCGTGTAAAAATACGTCTATGCGTTCGGACGCACTTTTTGACAGTCGCTGCGAATAAGGCGTTCATTTGACCCTAGCCTTAGTTAATACACAAATTGCACCTACGGTGAGATTCACAGATTCTGTTGCAGATTTGGACATTAGTGAATAATCCTTGATGGTCATTCGTGTTGAATTCTGAAGCTGCACCTACCTCTGCAATCTGAGAAAAATCAAGGATTTACAATAGTTAATTACAGCTCGATATTAAATAAATCTGTTTGTAAACAATGTAAAACCGTCTCAAAGCAGTCACGGAGAAAATACAAGTCCAGTTTTAATTTTTGCACATGTTATGGGTGTTTAAAATTCCACGAGAAAAACATTAAAGAAAATACGTAAAAAAAATCAACGTAAATAAAAATAAACAACAACAGTATTTTCTTTCTGTTTCATCTCGCAACAGTCACTGCGTTGAATGAAATGAAAAGAACGATAGCTTGTTGATTCTCCTAGTAATGAGGGCAAGGCTCCCTGCAACATGTCCCATCTTCTGGAAAAAAAAAAAAAATGACATTACACAGCAGCGTAAATGTATAAAATAAATAACTCGTGCCAATGCGGGAATCGTTGCAGAATTCTCTAATGATAGCCAGAAATTAAGCCACTTAATTGTCTCAAAGTTCTTTCCTGCAGTAGAGAAGCCGACGTCTTCACAAATAAACTATCGGAACAGTAAAACAGTGTCGATTAACAGAAAGTGGAGCGGCCCCCATCTGAAAGCTGTTAGGCTAAATTGGTGTTTACATAAAGTAATTACAAAAAATGCGAGAGGGGATACATTTGTTAAATCGTTTGCAATGAAAGGTAAATGGAATTAAGGACATAGTTTAAGATTTACAGGGGGAAAAAATTAAGCTCTTCAAAAAAAAAAGGAGATTTGGTGAAGATTTGAAGGAATTTCCACAAATTTAAGGTTTCTTCTTGGCCAAATATGATGCAGGTCATAAATATATGTATGTATGTATATATATATATATATGTTCTGGTGTATTATATATACAAATAGTCAGGGAGGTAGGGACTTGTCCTTTTGAGTATATTAGCCAGCAGCAGCAAAATCTTGCATCTTGCCCCGGTGCTTGCTCCCAAAAATAGTAGATATAAACCAAATATGCTGAGGAGGCACTCAGGGAGTTTTTTTTTTAAATTTATAAATTTATTGAATCAAATTAAAAATCATATCTGACGTTTGTGCTTACCTTGATAAAGGTCTCTAGGGGCCGAAACGTTGGATATGATTTTTCATTCGATTTAATAAATTTATATATTTTTTTAAAAAGTATAAAAGTCCCTGAGTGCCTTCTCAGCATACTTGGTTTTATATATATATATATATTATATATATATACAGTCAGGTCCAGAAATATTGGGACATCGACACAATTCTAACATCTTTGGCTCAATACACCACCACAATGGAGTTGGAAAGAAACAAACACAATGTGCTTTAACTGCAGACTGTCAGCTTTAATTTGAGGGTATGTACATCCAACTCAGGTGAACGGTGTAGGACTTACAGCAGTTTGCAGATGTGCCTCCCACTTGTTAAGGGACCAAATGTAATGGGACAATTGGCTTCTCAGCTGTTCCATGGCCAGGTGTGTGATATTCCCTCATTACCCCAATTACAATGTGCAGATAAAAGGCCCAGAGTTCATTTCAAGTGTGCTATTTGCATTTGGAATCTGTTGCTGTCAATTCTCAAGATGAGATCCAAAGAGCTGTCACTATCAGTGAAGCAAGCCATCATTAGGCTGAAGAAACAAAGCAAACCCATCAGAGAGATAGCAAGAGCATTAGGTGTGGCCAAAACAACTGTTTGGAACATTCTCATAAAGAAGGAACGCACCGGTGAGCTCAGCAACACCAAAAGACCCGGGAGATCATGGAAAACAACTGTGGTGGATGACCGAAGAATTCTTTCCCTGGTGAAGAAAACACCCTTCACAACAGTTGGCCAGATCAAGAACACTCTCCAGGAGGTAGGTGTATGTGTGTCAAAGTCAACAATCAAGAGAAGACTTCACCAGAGTGAATACAGAGGGTTCACCACAAGATGTAAACCATTGGTGAGCCTCAAAAACAGGAAGGCCAGATTAGAGTTTGCCTAACAACACCTAACAAAGCCTTCACAGTTCTGGAACAAGATCCTATGGACAGATGAGACCAAGATTAACTTGTACCAGAGTGATGGGAAGAGAAGAGTATGGAGAAGGAAAGGAACTGCTCATGATCCTAAGCATACCACCTCATCAGTGAAGCATGGTGGTGGTAGTGTCATGGCGTGGGCATGTATGGCTGCCAATGGAACTGGTTCTCTTGTATTTATTGATGATGTGACTGCTGACAAAAGCAGCAGGATGAATTCTGAAGTGTTTCGGGCAATATTATCTGCTCACATTCAGCCAAATGCTGCAGAACTCATTGGACGGCGCTTCACAGTGTGGATGGACAATGACTCAAAGCATACTGCAAAAGCAACCAAAGAGTTTTTGAAGGGACAGAAGTGGAATGTTATGCAATGGCCAAGTCAATCACCTGACCTGAATCCCATTGAGCATGCATTTCACTTGCTGAAGACAAAACTGAAGGGAAAATGCCCCAAGAACAAGCAGGAACTGAAGACAGTTGCAGTAGAGGCCTGGCAGAGCATCACCAGGGATGAAACCCAGTGTCTGGTGATGTCTATGCGTTCCAGACTTCAGGCTGTGATTGACTGCAAAGGATTTGCAACCAAGTATTAAGAAGGGAAAGTTTGATTTATGATTATTATTCTGTCCCATTACTTTTGATCCCTTAACAAGTGGGAAGCACATCTGCAAACTGCTGTAAGTCCTACACCGTTCACCTGAGTTGGATGTACATACCCTCAAATTAAAGCAGACAGTCTGCAGTTAAAGCACATTGTGTTTGTTTCATTCCAACTCCATTGTGGTGGTGTATAGAGCCAAAGATGTTAGAATTGTGTCCATGTCCCAATAGTTCTGGACCTGACTGTATATATATATAATATATATAGACAAACCACAAATGTGTGCACTCACGGACTTGCGCATATAAAATTCAAAATTTATTGGCGATACATGTAAAATCCGACATTTCGGCTCTCGAGCGAGCCTTCTTCAAGGATCCTTTAAGAAGGCTCGCTCGAGAGCCGAAACGTTGGATTTTACATGCATCGCCAATAAATTTTGAATTTTATATGCGCAAGTCCGTGAGTGCACACATTTGTGGTTTGTCTAAATATTTTTTTGGGATTAAGCACCGCGGCAAGTGGATTCCAGAAGCGTTGTGCTAAAGGATGTGGCAAATTATATATATATATATATACTGTATATATATATACCTGTATATATATAAAAATCACAAGTATAGCAATCTGTAGTGATACCTTTTTTATTGCACTAACATTACATTTAAAAGACAAGCTTTCGAGAGGATTCCTCTCTTCCTCAGGTCTGGCGGCTGTACTGATCAGTTCCTAGAATTGAACGTTAGGACATTAAGGGTCACACGGGTGGGGGATTAGATGCCGTAAAAAGTGAGAGTCAAATGGTATGTTCAAAATGGGAAAATAAAGGCATGAGGGATCTTGGGTCCATAATAAAACAACAGAGATAAGATCATACAACTTGAATGAAAAAAAAAAGTAACATTAGTCCAATAAAAAAGGTATCGCTATGTACTGCTATACTCGTGATTTTCGCATCTGGACTAACACGGCCTATAGAATTTATATATATATGTATATATTTATATGGAGAGATGAAGAAGGGGATTTCAGTGGTTTCAGATGGCAAACAAAAAAAAGGTGTAAGAAAATATTGTTTATTTAGATTTTTCACTCTAAATATGTAAGCTATATTATTTAAGTCAGAGATCCTTTTCTGACTTCTAAAGCCCTAAATCCGCTAAAATTACAATAAGAGAATATGTAAATTTTGGGGTCGGTGTGGTGAGTGTGTATGATTTTGACTGTCGCCTGTGACATAAATAATAGAGGTGTGCACAGCTGAAAAATTTGTTTTGTTTAGTTTTGTTTCATATAAAAATAATTTCGTATGAAAGAGAATTCGTTTGAATACCCATTCGTTTCGTAATTTCGTTTAAAATTTGGTATCAATTCGAAATCGATTCTGATCACTGAAAAAAAAACAATAAATCAAACCCTGCTCAAATACTGTTACATTAAGGTTAAACATGAGAGCTAAAAGGCAAGTTCGGGTTAAATATTGAGCTGTCTAATTTGCCTGTGGTGCTGGATACAACAGATTCAGCACCACAGCCAATTGACAGGGACGGGTTGCTTTGTGAAACAGTAAAACCAAACTGATTTGTTTTCATAATTTCGTTTGTAATTTTGTATCAATTCAGATCACTAAAAAAAAAATCAATTCATTCAATCTATGGTTCTGTTGTGAAACAGTATAACAAATCAATTTCATTATATACCATTTTGTTTTCACTTCAATTCGGATGAAACCAATTCGTTATTTTGGAAGTACTTCCGAAATACGAATTAACAAATTTTCAAATGAATTGAGATTCGTTAAGAAATGAATGCACACCTCTAATAAATACTTTGCCTCTAATACCATTGTGACCCTAATTTAAAGATCATCAAGATCAGTGCTGTCAATCTCCGGCTCCCCAGATGTTTCTGAACTACAATTCCCATGATTCCCTGGCTATCTATTACTTTGAAAGAATTCTGGGTATTGTTGGCATCGACAACTGGGGAGCCAGAGTTTGACAGCCCTGATCTAGATCATAAATTCCCGCGGGAATAGGGCCCTCATTTCCTCCTGTATCTGTTGTTGGAATATTGACTTTTTGGTGTATTGTAGAATAGTCTTGTCTTTGCCTATTGTATCTTTGTACATCGCTGCAGAAATTGTTGGCACTTAATAAATGCTACTACTACTACTACTACTAATAGATGATTTCAAATTTACCCTAGTTATTTTTACTTTCGCACTCAAACGTATGCTTTCCCACCACTGGAACTGAAATCTCATTGTAGGAGATACAGAGGTCATTTGGACCCATGTATCTCCTGCTCCATGCACCCTACACAGGGCCCTGTCTCCTGGTGTGAGCTAACCCTAGCGGCAGTTTCAGGCACCACCCCCTGCCGGAGCAGGAGGAGCGCCTGAGGGGGAATGGGGGATCCTTTCGATCCCACTATCACCCTATCGGGGGGGAGTAGAGACTAATGCCAGGCATCCCTAGAAAGGTCACAGTCTGACCTTTCCAACGATGCATTGCATTAACCCCTTAGGCACCAGGCCATGACACCAATTGGCGCCAGATCGTGGCCTATTTTCCGTGCGGGCCGCCATCTTGGATGGCAGCCCAACCTCCAGGCGCGATGATATCAGATAACTGGGTAACCACTAGCTGCCCAGGGATTTCCTAAGGAAATTCTTATGCATAGATAGTGGGGGTCTTTGAATCATCATATCTTCCGATTGGTGGCAGTTAGAGGGTCATTTTTGCTCTCAGTGGAAAGACCGGAGCATGACCTTTCCAGTGATACCAAACATGACCATGTTAAAAGCAAAAATAACATTTTAAAAATAATAATAATAAAATATATTTATAAATATATATTTTAAAAAACTTGCTTTTTTACTTTTTTATTAATGCAGCACTATTGTTCACATTTCAATTATAATGTGAACAATGATTCTGCACTAACGATTTTTTTTAGCTAAAACCACGTAAAATAAAGTAACTGTTTCCCAGTTCTAATTTTTTTAACAAGCCTACCCCATAGAATATATAACCACAAAGGCTTGGGTGATAAAATGTGATAAAAATGACTTTACGCTCTGTGGATGATTGAAATTTTATTGAAAATGCACTTTTTTGTTTTACAGTTTTTATTATAGCATTGTGGCTGGGCATGACGTATAGATATAATAATGATATATTATGAATCTGCCGAGTCTGCCGAAAAAAAGGATATATAATTTGTCTGGGTCGTACAATAAAACATGACTTCAATGAGCAAAAACGGTCAAAATGAGCTCAGCACACTTCTACTTTTAGAAGAGTGCCGAACTTGTAAAATTGCCCCAGTCCTTAAGGGGTTAAGAGATGTTTAATAATAGAGTATCTCCACATTACAAACATAAAACAATAAAACGACGAAGAAAGAAAAGAACTGGATTAACCAATTTGATTTATGTATCTTAACCACATTTTATTTGTTATGTTCGCAGTTTTAAACTTGTTCGGTTATTGATAAACACTCCGGACACGATGTATACTCTCGAGCGACACACATCTTTTATTCACAATACCTCCTGAAACATAAACATAAACAACACATTGTGTTGCATAAAGAAAAATCATAGTCATACAAAATAGATGCAAACAAACAAAAGGCATCGCAAAGTGTGCTGGGTCAGTAAATAACCAGAGTTCCTGCACACAGGGCAACAATGCCACTTTGAAGATGTGAGGGTCAATGGCAGATATTAGAGATGTGGCTCATGCCACTGTACAGAGCACTGGTGAGACCTCACTTGGAGTACTGTGTGCAGTACTGGAGAACGTATCTCCAGAAGGATATAGACATCTTAGAGAGAGTTCAGAGAAGGGCTACTAAAATGGTGTACGGCTTGAAGGAGAAAAGTTACCAGGAAAGGCTTAATGATCTTAACATGTACAGCTTGGAAAAAAGACGAGACAGAGGAGATATGATAGAAACATTTAAATACGTAAAGGGAATCCACAAGGTAGAGGAAGGGAGTATATTTAAAAGGAAACAAAGTAGCAAAACAAGAGGACATAGTCTTAGATTAGAGGGGCAAAGGTTTAAAAGTAACATCAGGAAGTATTATTTTACTGAGAGGGTGGTGGATACATGGAACAGTCTTCCAGTAGAAGTGGTAGAGGCCAAAACAGTAATTGAATTTAAGCAAGCATGGGATAGGCATAAGGCTATCCTAAATAAAAGATAAATCCAGCTAAAGTATCCATGTAATTGGGCAGACTAGATGGGCCGAAAGGTTCTTATCTGCCGACATTTTTCTATGTTTCTATGTTTCTATGTGCATTCGTTTTGGACAAATTCGGAATTTGGAACGAAATTTGATAATTCGTAGTTCGGAAGTACTTCTGAATAATGAATCGATACGATACGAATTCGAAACGAAACAAAATGGTATGCAACAAATTTATTTCATTTTACACTGTGTCATCATCAT